>NW_006498192.1:422738-561883 GCF_000471905.2 Amborella trichopoda
GAGAGAGAGAGAAGAGAAGAAGAGAGAGAGAGAGAAAGAAGAGTAGAGGAAGAAGAAGAAGAGACGACGCACGAGACGTAGTGTTCGTGTCGTAGATAGTTAAGTAGAGAGAGAGAGAGAGAGAGAAGAAGAAGAAGAGAGAAGAGAGAGAGAGAGAGAGAGAGAAGAGAGAGAGAGAGAGAGAAGAGAAGAGGAGAGAGAAAGAGAGAGAAGAGAAGAGGAGAGAGAAAGAGTGAGAAGAGAAGAGGAGAGAGAAAGTTACCTTCACTCGAGGGATACTAGACCTTTTCTTCTCTCTCCTCTCTACCTCTCTCTTAGACGCGACTCTCAATCAAAGCTAAATCTCAATTTTCCTTAATCAGAATGAAGTTCCTTTACAATGATTTATAACGTTGTATTTATAGACTTGGGCCCAAAACATGGATGGATGCCCAAAATCTGACGTAATTGATGATAATTACCATTTATGTGAATTAAAGAAAAATCTAAAAATGGGTGCAAAATGACGGTTTTGCTCCTGCCAAACAATACACAGAATTTCAATATAGCCCTTGATGCCGCTCTAGAACGTGTGTGATCTTCCATGGCTTATTCGAGGTTGCTCCGACATCCGTTTAACTGAAATATGATTAATTTCTCATTGGGTTTGACATGACGATCGATTTGGTACCAATTTCTAACCACGGATCGTGTTTTTTTGCCACGATCATGCAACTCAAAATTTGTGTGAATCTTGGAGTCGTGTGCTCGTTTTTTGATATTTTTCTTTAGTTTCTTCATTGAATTGCACTGAGCATGCAGTCACAATCTTGTTGCAACAAACGCAGCTCGATTTCGTGCCCGAACAAAAATATTTCCATCTCGGGTTTTTGGTCAGAATCTATAATCCAGCAGTCAAAATTTACAGCAACTTTATAGGTTCGTGTGCAAAATCTGACTGTTCATCATGTGCAAGGCTCAGCCTAGATGTAGCCTCAGACCTTATGCATGCAATGAAATTGGTCTCGCATCGATCCGTCGTGTGAGCACCGTGATATGGCCGCTTGAGTGAGACGCGTTGCTGTTGAATTTCCTACAACTGTCTTTAACTTCGTTCTAGCTTTTCTCCCTGCTCAGGCATCGTCATAGGACGTGCCACAAATCCAAGTACTCGTCTTGAAGAGACGAACACGCAAAGTTTGACTTGATCCGACTCAAAATGAGTGAGATATGAGTCTTCAAATTTGCTGCTCATGACCATGCAAACCAGTCTCCTTCAATGGAGATTGGTACAACAAGGCTGCATGGGAATAGCTTACGTCCTACCCCTTTTTAATTTTTCACCCATAACTTCGTCTTGGAACTTATGTTTAGGCGGAAACTTGACCCCTAGGGGTTTTCCACAGTGCTGTATCTAATGGAGATGGTCCCACAATTATTTGATGCACCAAAAATAGAGTTCTAATTATGGGGTCCGTTTCAGGGTGTTAGAGGCTAATTTTTTTAGAAATTGTTTCTTTGTCTACACTGACTTAGGCATATCGGATTGTGACAAAACTTAGCAGGTGGGCTTTTGAAGTGCTTAGGAACATCCTAACCCATTCTGGAGCATTTCTGAGAATGCCAGAAATTACATTGTAGGTCAGGGCTTTATTGACTGACTTCTCTTTTACTCTGCATCGGGGACCCAAGGTGTTGAAAAATGTCTTCAAACACCTGAATTTTGGGATAAAGACCAAAATGCCCATTAAACCTTTTATTCTAATGATGAAACCATCCCTCTTTGAGAGGCCTTTCGCCATTATTAGATCTTGGAAGCTTTTTCGGATACTTGTGATGGTGATTGAGATGATCGATTATCGTAGTCTTGATACTTGTTTAATTCTGAAGAGTTTGATGCCTTTTAATCTTCTTGAGGTGGACTTTTTCCTAAGCAGTAAAAATTTGGATAGATCGTGAACATTTGGCCATCACTGCAGCACGATCCATGGTGTTTGAAGTCTTTATTTTGATTGCAAATTAAAGAGGAGACTTCCACAATCGTTTTTCACCAATTTTTATCCGTTTTGGTTCTTGCTTGAAGTACTTTCTGATTTTGGGAGATCACCTGATAAAGGGATTCCTACGACAGGACGATCTTGCTTTCTTCATTCTTGAAATTTGTGATTTATCTTACCTTAGATTGAGTGTAAAATTTATACCAGCGTGTTGCCCTTGGTGATACGGTCTCATCAGACCTGGTTTTACGATGATTTGATGTACAGATCTCTAATTTTATTGCTTCATGAAGTTCGAGATGTCTTTTCTTCAAAAGCTCTGATTTCTGTGGTTTCGGCACATCTTCTCTCAAGAAATGCTTTGATTCTGGGTCATGTCATGACGCATGTGTCACACGTCATTTTTTATGTACTCACATCTCCCACACGAACAAGGAGAGGGTCGGCAGCAGCCTAGTCTTGTAGGTACACATGCCGTAAAATAAAGCCTCGAGATATACGACCTGAGTACGGTGCCATTGTACCAAGGAAGGAACTGTAGCCTTATGCTAACAGCTTCAAAACTACACCAAGTCATCGTCATCATATTTGAATGTCGAAAAAACTCTGAGGCCCAAATTTGGGCTCAATCGGACTACTCGAAAGGGGTCTACGCCCATGGCCTCGCAACAGGCGGGTTTCACCCTAGCATAGGGCGGCTTCACCAAACCAATCCCCGAACATGGAGACCGCGACATCATGTTTTAGGAGCAGCTTCAAGGTCTCATAGTGCCTTCTGTTGAAACTAGAAAAAGCCTAGATCCAAATGTGCTCTAGATCACACCAAACCCCGTCATTTTGACCCAAGGCACACACTACGGCACTACCTAGAGTCAAATTTCTCCTGAAAAGAAGGTTCCTGTAAAACCAGAAAAACTAGGGTTTAAGAAGAAGAATCCTCGAAACTAGTGACGCATAGCTCGACATCCAAGCATCATATCATTGCAGGGATGAGTTGAATGTAACCAACTTGCAAAGAGTTGCAAACTGGTATAACCCTTGCATTTAATCCAAGGTTCGATGGATGTAAGTCCCCAACTCATCGAAGAAGTAAATCCGCTCGGTTGTCGGAATCCCTCTTTTTGGCAACCTCCAAAATTTGGCAAAAATGCAAACCAGAACCAAATCAACCCAAACGTAGTGCAAAATGAATGTGACTATCTCCTCTCTCATTTGCAAGTAGGGCCAAGAGCCAAAACATCGCAGGTCGAACTGCATTGGCAAATAAAGTTCACGAATCTGGCCAGACTTCCACCTCATGGGAAAAAAGCCACCCTAGCATAATTAAAGTGCATCAATAGGCTCAGAATCGCAAGGACATTGAAGATATGCTGACATATCATCTGAACCATACCCACAAGTTGCAGAAAAAAGCTTCCAAGATCAGGTCATGGTGGAACGACCTCCATGCAGTGACTGTTTCGTCATTAGAGAAAAAGATCTCAGAGACATTTTAGTCATAGTGCCTAATTTCGAGATTTATCCTTAATTTCTTAAATTTTAATTAAGATTTGTTTTTTAGTGTTCACCCTTTTTTGGTGAATCCTCTTTAAAAGCAAGCTTAGCTCACTTGTATGGGACCCTTTTTTTTTGGCTGAGTGTTTACCCATTATAAAGCAGAGGCATTACGCTTGTCCTTCTGGTCATTTGATTTTGAATCTTTAATCCCGTCGAGAGGAGAGAGAAAACTTTGAGGGAGAGAAAATACCTCTGAATGCACTGGTCATAAACACCCCCAAGTGCGTGGACCCATCCTCCCTCTCTCCTAACGGGGTCACCCTTCAACCTCTCTCTCTCTCTCTCTTATGCTACACACCGTCTACCCCGCGTAGTGACTTGCGTCCGTAATAGGCGCGTAAACACAAGTGACCCATGGGCCTCAACCTTAAGGTTCTCTCACACCCCTCCATCGGCCAGCGAGCCCCCTCAAGAGGATAACCCCAAGGAGGGACAGCTAGGTCCCAAACCGGTCCTAAGCAATCGAGAGAGAGTAGAGAGGTTGCGAGCTTGAAGAGAGTCCTTGTCCCAACCGCGCTGGCACACAGCCGAAGGGCGTTGTGATTATTCTAAGAGATGTATCCCTCGAACCCCAAGCGACGGGGCTTGTATCTCAAAGTGCCCCACCATAGAAAATCTCTTTCATTATTTGTACCTATCCGCACCCAGGAGCCCGCACGCCCACGCACCCCACACTAGAGTGCACCCCCACGTCCGCGTGTGAGCGACCCCGCGGTTGTCCGACGGAAGGTTCTCTCCCGAACCCCAAGAACCAGGTCTGACCAACTGGTGACCCCACTGGGGACATGTCACTCTATCGTTGGCTTAGATTGTTTTCAGGTACCAATCTCTCATTCTTCTCTCTCTAAAGTTGCTATGAGATCCCATATCTTTTTCTGGATTGGGGTCTTCTACATCCCCATATCTGCGACCTCACACAAGGCAAGAAGACCATCTGGTCCGACCTCCCTCGCATCCTACTCAAGCGGCTTAGCTGGCCCTACTATCTTAGTCTTGCTTAAGAAAACTCAAGGGCATGGGCTCTCAGGCTCCCTGTCCCACCTCTCTCGATGTCAAGGGAAAATCCCTTGATGTCAACTACATGGGAGGTACTACAGTCGCCCCCTCACACAAACTTCTCATCACTTGTGGACCCCCCACCAATCACATGCCTCAACGTGGTCCCTGCGCCATTACCCCTCTTCGCTTGGTGGGTCCCAATAGGACCACTGCTCCAGCAGGTAACCGAAAGGTGACCCTGCCCATGTCACACAGGGGCATTGCCAATGCCGGCACCCCCACGCACACATCATACGCTGACATCTTCTATGCTAGTCCGCACAACCACCCAACTGCCACACACACTTACACATATGTCATTGCTGGTGGTCTAACTGTCACTATGACTGTTTGAACGCATTTTTCAACACCTTGGTCCTCGATGCGGAATAAAGAGGAAGCAAGTCAATAAAGCCTACAAAATGGTGGAAATTTTGACAGTCTCAAAGTGGCCCCAAAATAGGTTAAGATCTTCATCACCACTTCAAAAGGCCACCTGCCAAGTTTCATCGCAATTAAATATGTCTAAGGCAATGAACACAAAGAAAAAATTTCGGTAAAATCAGCCTCTAGCACCCTGAAATGGACCCCGTAACGAGAACTATATTTTTTGTGTGTCAAAGAGCTCTGGGACCACTGTCATTGAATCCAACATGGTATGAATCAAGTTTCTGCTTAATCGGGCACTCTAGGATAAAGTTATGGGTAAAATACCAAAAGGGGTAGTCCGCACACTATTCCAGTGTGGCCACCCTGCACTAAAACACCATTAAAGGTGGTTGTTTTACAAGTCACGGGCAGTGACTTTTGGGGCTTATATCTAACTCGTTCCAAGTCGGATTGCTCTCAGATTTTGTGAGCATGTTCGTCTTAACAATATGAGTGTTTCGATATGTGATACATCCCGTGACGATGCCCGAGCAGGGAGAAAAACTAGGGAGAAGTTGCTGATTTGTGAAGAACATTACAGAAAATTCAGCAATAGCAAGCCTCACTTGAGCAACCAAATCATTATGTTCGCATTCCTGATCGGCACGAAATCAATAACATTATGTGCGTGAGGTCTGTGGCTATCTCTGGTCCGAACGTCGAGGACGATGAATGGTTAGATTTCACACACGGAGGAGTCGAAGCTTCTGTAAATTTTAGCCACCGGATTTCAATATGCCGGTCAAAAACTAAAGATGACGAAATCTTCATCAAGACACGAAATGGAGCTATGTTTGTTGCAACGTGATCGTGACGTCATGCTTAGCATGATTCAGTGAAAAAACTGAAGAAAACATTAAGAAATGAGTAGAAAATCGATCCAAAGTTTTCATGATTCAAGCAAATTTCAAGTTTCATGATCGTGACTTAAAACAAGGATTCTTGGCTCGAAGTTGGTATCAAATCGATCTCCATGCCAAGTCCCACAAGAAAAAAATTATCTTTTAACCAAATAGGCATCAGAACAACCCTGGATCAGTCATAGAAGATCATGCAAGTTCTCGGGCAGCAGTGAGGACTATTATGGAATTCCACACATTGTTAAGCAAAGGCAAAACAGTCCTTTTGCACGATTTTTAGAATTTTTTTTACTTCAATTAAATTGTAATTATCTTCAATTTTAGGTAGTTTTTGGGCATCCACCCATGTTTGGGCCCAATTCTATATAAGCATGTAATAGCAAATTGTAAAATCCCCAAGGGTTCATTCTTAAAGATTAAATAAAGACTTCAATTTTACTTAAGGTCATGGGTGTGTCTTAGAGTGAGAAAGAAGTGAGATTAAAAAGGGCTGGTACTTTTCAATACGGTCACTTTCTCTCTCCTTCCCTCTCTCTCTCCTCCCATATTTCTCTCTCCTCCCCTCTCTATCTCTCTCTTCATCTCATTTTTATCTCTTTCTCTCTCTTCTTCTCATCTCTATCTCCCTTTCTCTCTCTTCTTCTTATCTCTATTTCTCTTTCTCATCCTATCTCTTTTCTATTCTTCTTCTTAAAACACAATCGGTAATGCCTAGCACCGACTGTGTCTTTCTCTCTCCAATCTTCTTAAAACATAGCTGACAATGACTAGCACCGATTGTGTCTTTCGCTCTATGCTCTTCTTAAAACATAGCTAGTAATGCTTAGCGCCGATTGTATCTCTCTCTCTCCACTCTTCATAAAATAAACACAGCCGACGATGCCTAGTGCCGACTGTGTCCTTCTTGCCCCCTCTCTCTCTAACACAACAGGCGAAACCTAACGCTGACTGTGTCCTCTCTCTTCTTCTTCTAACACAGCTGGCGATGGCTAGCATCGATTGTCTCTTCTTTCTCTTCTTCTTCCAACACAACAGGTGACACCTGGCGCTGACTGTATCCTTCTACCTCCTCTCTCCTTCCTTCTCCCTTCTCTCACACTCTTCTCCTTCTTTCTTTCCCTTCCTCTATTTCTTTCTCTTTTCCTCTTATTCTTTTACTTCTTATCTTCTTATTCTCTCTTTATGATTTCCATGCCTTCTATTATCCTTTCGTTTGACTAAGAGGGGTTGAGATTAGCCTCTTATGGTAGCCCTGTCATCTAGCCGTAATTTTATGCCAGAATTACTGTACCCATTTTATTGCCACGACAAACTAACCATCATGTCTAGCTAGTCAGTTTCAGTATTGATGTCTAGTAGTAACTCTATTGACCTGGTCTGAGTTACCGAGCCTGTTTTACTGCCACATCAGACAAATTACCTACTAGCTTAGTCATGCTAATCTCCCCGCCTAGTCAAATTATTTTCTCTCCCAAATTTCTTCTCTCATTATTCTTTTCTTCTTTGAATGTGTACGCCTGCATGTATTCATCAAGAAGGCAAGGTGAGGTCTGCTGATCTTATAACCTTTGCCATATGTGTGTGATTGCAGAAAACAAGAGAACACAAGCCAGGGAAGGCGATTTCGAACCAGTTTTACTACTGAGGGCTTTTCTTTGCGATCTAAGAATGCGCCCACGCCAGCAAGCCTGAGTAAGTCCTGAACCCACCTTAAATTTCTCCCTCATCGGTTGGTAACACTTGCCCTTGTTCTCGAACCAGGTTCCCGAGAGAGCGATCTCAAAACGTCTTGGGTCTCCCCTGAAACCAAACATGCGTGTCGCCTGATCATCCAGATTCGGAGGGCGAGATCAAGGCACCTAACTAACTTGGCGACTCCACTGGGGACTTATTATCCCTTAGGCGGATCGTACTTGTTTGGCTAGTTTCTCCTTTTCTTTTCTTGTTTTCACACATCACTTAGGGCTTGCGGGTTCTGTAACCCATTCATTCGGATCGAGGATTTTCTCATCCACGCATTCGCGAGTGTCCCTAGAGAACAATTCCTCCAACTTCGTTCCCAACCATCCTTTTGTGCAAAGACCCCTTGTTTAGCTCCCAGGTCTTAACCTGGATTGGTGTGAGGAGGGACTTGAAGATCTCTCACTCCCCATGTCCTCGCTCTGGTGGAACCTCCGCCAAGGCACACTGCATTGGTAGCACGTCTGTTGCAACAAACAGTATGCACCCAGTCACCGGCAAGTCACTTGTCGGTCGTACTGCTGAGGTACGACGGAAGCCTGCCCCCCACATTTTTGCACCATAAGGCTCGTGGGTCACCCACTCGAGCCACACCTCGGGGCAACTCTTATGTTACCTCGAGTCTATGTTCAGAATTAGACCTCCCAAGGTCAGGTCCTTCACACACTGCTCATATGCATCCCACCACTCTGAGCAATGCCATCATTGCGCTAACTTGAGTACACAGGAGACGACCTCCTCATCCTCCTACTCAGCACACACTTGCGCACCTTGTAAGGGGCAGGTCTCCACCTGTTCTCTTACAGACACCTGCTCACAGTTCTCGGCCTCCTAAGGCCAGATCACTTGCTCGACCCAGGGCTGTCCCTCAGATCCCCCATAATCCTTCTTCAAGGGGCGTACACGCGTCACCGGCACAGACATGCCCTCCCCCTCGACTCAAAGCTCCTCATGAGTCCACCCTACTCCTGCCTGCTCCTACTTCTTCGAGGAAGCATCTTCAGCCTTGGTATTTGAAGACTTTCCTCAAGAGTAGCATCGTAAACCAGCCCCATCATTTTGGTCGTGTCTCAGGAGCCCACAAGAGAGCCTAGGGCAATGAACTGATGGAAGATCGAGTTAGTCTTCCTCCCTGGCCCAAGATGACCACAGTCCCTGGGCCTCATCTTTTGTCGCATCTGATGGAGACAGATCTCTCTTGTGCAAGAAGAGCTGACCAGCCGCAGTCCCAATCACAGTTTTGGCACGAGGTCCATCAAAGCCTCAAAGCTAAGCATGATAGAGGTCTGCAAATTCTGACCAAGGAAGTGACCAAGGCGGTTGGGGCAACCAGCTCTGATAACCCTCTCCACCTGAATCCCTTCTACCCTCTTCAGATGATGAAGCCTGAAGAAGAAGGCCAAGAGCCCTGCACTGTGGTTAGTGTCATAGAAGATGACCCAACCATTCAGCAGCCACGATCCTAGCACCCTCGAGAACTGGTCCTCACACCATCGGCATATAAGAGTCGAGTCCAGTTGGGGCACGCTGGCCCCCTACTGATCGATCTACGATGCACGACCCGTCAACTTCGCAAGCCCTTAGCTGCAATTGACGCTGACCTTCATAGAGAAACAGTCAGCATAATGGTTGTAAGC
This sequence comes from Amborella trichopoda, assembly GCF_000471905.2. The sequence goes on from NW_006498192.1 coordinate 431,976, forward strand.
AAGCCGGGTGACACACAAGAATGTTTACCATGAAATATCAGAGAGATCTCACAATGAAGATTTCTTGGATTTTTCACGGTTAACAGTTTGGCACCCATCGTGGGGCAAATCGAGCGTGATCTGAGCATCAAAATTTCAAAAATCTCATAATCTTTTGAAACTTTGCAAGCATGTTCTATGTACCATTTGGTGATTTTTTCAGGTCAAAATAAAATATTTAAAATTGCAAAAAAAAAAGCATTTTTATGTTAGATCTGCAGTTCCCTCCTACCACTTTATTTTAATTCATTTTTATCAAAAAACATTTTTTTTGTTGTTTCTCCAAGTTTCCAGTAAGATTATTTTATCAATATCTACAAGAAAAAAATATTATGAAAAATAAAAAACAAATAATTTTTTGGCGGCACAGGGCGAGCTGTTGGAGCAACACGGGTTGTGCCACCCAAGTCCAGGGTGACATGCCCTCGGTTGCCCTCATCACCGAAATCAGATTTTTTTGAAATTTTGCAGGCTGGGTCCTGGGTCTCTTATGTGACTGTTTACAAAATTTCAGAGCAAAATAAAAGTTTTAAAAACTACCAAAAAAATATTTTGCTTGATACAGGTGTGTTTTATCTATTGTTCTTCTGTTTCACTTTGTTTTAATTTTATTTCGTCAAAAGTCTAATTTTTCTTCTTATGCAACTTTCAGTGGCCTTATTTCATCAAGATCAACATGATAAAAAAAAAATAATTTTTTTTTTTTTGGGGTGACACGACCCTTGCCACCCTATCACAGAGGTCCCATAAACTTATGGGACCCCACAAGCCTGTTCCAGAGCCTTTTTGTCATTATTCACTAATGTTTTGGCTTAAAATAAAATTTCCTTGTGATCCGGAACAAGTTTGCTTGCCCGGAACCCTGCAGAAATCCTGTTTTGACCCAGATTTTTGTAAATGCCCTGTTTTATCATAAACAGTTTGGTGTTCGTGGATGAGAACCCTTGATTATGCTAGAGCCAACTGTGCATACCTCCTCCAGATTCAAGTCAGCAAATAGGTCTTCAATTCGTAGTCCTTGTGTGTGCTGAGATGTGAAAGAGGGACTATCCCCTTTTGGGGATTCGAGGATCACTTTCGACCATTTTGAAAAACGGGGATTGAAGAGGACTCAGGTTTACTCTCACTCTATTTCAAAGCTAGACAAAGCCTTGAAGCCCTCCGTGCTTCATATTAGGGGGCATTCAAAGCCTCGATCCTCTTGATGCCCGTCCTCCAAAATGGTAGAAAGAGATCCTCAAATCCTCAATAGGGGATAGTCCCTCTTCCACATCTCAGCACACACAAGGAATAGGAATTGAAGACCTATTTGCTAACCTGGATCTTGAGGAGGTATGCATAGTTGGCTTTGACACAGCCAAGGGTGCTCATCCACTAACACCAACTCAGAGACGGATATGATCGATCATTCGTTTATCTCGAGAATCGTAGGAAGCATACCAGCGACACCTTCAAGTCCTGGTACCAAAAACTAGATAGGCGTTGGGTGGCCATCAAAGCACCCTGCATGTCCAATCCCCAACATTTCCCTTGCAAGTCCCATAAGGGACACCTTTCCCAATATTTCAAAAACTGGTGAAAATTCAAAACAAGATAAAGTTGATAATAATGAAAAAGAATTTTCCAAAATGGCCAAACGCTCAAGATGGCCCAATAACGGTGCATAATACCCAAGATGATGAATCAAATGACCAAGACAAAGATCAGAAGATTCAAGAATCAGAGGAAATCCCTCAACCTGAGGATCTCACTTCCCATGTTGAGCAGTTCAAGAAGAGGTTCGATGGTGACTTAACCACTATCATCGAATAGTCGATTGACGTAACCTAAGAACTGAGAAAGACTCAAGATTAACCAAGATTGGAACCTCCTTATCGTCTGAGGAGTGGAAAAATGTGATTTCCTTTCTCAAGGAATATCGTAATGTCTTCGCATGGTCATACGATGATATGTCAGGGCTAAATCCTTCATTAGTGCAACATCACCTAATATTCAACAAAGGGGTGAAGCTTGTAAGGCAGAAACTCCGACGTCAAAAGACCCATCTCGAGCTCAAAATCAAATAAGAAATCGATAAATTGCTCAAGGTGAGGTTTATTACTCCCGTCGATTATTCTGAATGGTTGGCCAACATAGTGGTCATACCCAAGAAAGACGGGAGGATCCGAGTGTGTGTCGATTATCGAGACCTCAACAAGGCATGTCCAAAGGACAACTTCCTGTTACCTAGCATAGATGCCTTGGACATATCAAGATTGTTCTTGTAGAAGAGATAGAAGAAAGGGAATGAGAAGCAGGAGAAGAAGAATGAGAAGGTTTAGAAGGTGGGGGACATTTAAGGTCGTTCCCTCATTAAACCGATCTGAGCAGCTTTTTACGTCATCAACCAGGGTTGGATGGGTGCAGAGGGTCTTTTAGGTCTTGCCCTTGCTTAGACCATTGGGGAATGCTTTTAATGTCGTCACCCTCATTGGATGTGTGCAGGGGGTCTTTTAGGTATTTCCCTAGCTTAGACCGTTGGGGAGTGCTTTTAACGTCATCACCCTAGTTGGATGTGTGCTGGGTTGGTGATGGCATGGGAACGTCTTCTTGACAGGATGAAGAAGGAAGAAGGATCGTGTCAAGGATAAAGTCTAGTAAAGTTGGCAATGGAGGAAGGGGCCTAAGAAATTTCTGCTCGACTCTGTGTTGAGGGGTCTTGTTTCTTCAGCAAGTAGCCCTTGGCGCCCCTCTCTTTCTGGTTTTCTGAAGTGATATTTAATTCATCTCGCTGGCCTTGCAAACCGCTCTAGCTTAGCAAACTGCTTCTCGCCTTAAGGACTTGAGTCTGCTTCGGCCTTGGTAGACTATCCATGGCTGGGCAGTCGAGGATTCGGCAGATTCCGAGTCATTGATAGGATGGTCCTGCTTTGTGAGATCTTCTTGCCCCGATAAAGGATTGACTTGGGGATCACTTACGGGGAGATTGTAAAACTCCTGACACTCTCACATTTTCTTTACGAATATATCAAGGAAGCTTGTGCATTTCGACAGGTAATGGCCTGTTATCTGATGGTATGGGCACCAACGATCTTTAGTCCCCTTAGCAAGGTGACAGGGTTGCCTTGCCTGCTTCAGTGTGCTTATGTTTTCCTGAAGCATTATAATGAAGAAGGCGTAGCAGATGACAGGCATTTCGACGTTCTCTTGAATGGTTATTGCATGGGAGGCCTCAACTGCCCCAAATGCCTTCTTTAAGTCTTCAAGCTTTATCTGACCCTTCTGAATCAGGGCGTCGATAATATCTTTCAGAGTGTAGCAGACATCTGTGGGATGATTGATCCTCCGATGGTAGGCACAATAATTCGCCTGAGTGTCAAGGCCAGGTTGCTCGGGGAACTTGGCTTTTGGAAGCTGGATAATTTTATGTTCCAATAATAACCGAAACAGTGCAGGGTCCCATTCCTTCTCGAAGGGATAGACCTTGTTCCTATGCCTGGTAAAATAATCCCCTCTATCAAGGTTGGCTGGTGGGGGTACCCGATTATACGACTACTGTTGCTTGCCAGCCTAGGGTTTTACCTTTGTCGTGTTTACCCCTTTAAAGAGGTCCAATTTCTAGGAGGGAGCCTTCTTTGAATCAGTGACCATGACGGCTACATTGATTCCCCTTTCTATTGGCTACCCCATGTGTTATTTTGAGAGCTACTAATGCCTCGGCTGTTCGCTGAGCTTGTAGGTGGTTGTCGTGTCCCACCATGGTGGCATGATAAACTTTATGTGCAAACGGATTTAGAGATCAACTCTGACATGGAGGTCGAATTAGAGGCCCCAACATGTAAAGCAATATCGGGTCACATGTTCCGCATGTAAGTTTGGATTGCTTCCTTCTTAGGCATAGGATTAGGATGATGGGAAGCCAAATTTCTCCATCTTGATATGAACTGATCCATGGTCTCATCGGGGTCTTGAGTCAAGGAGAGACGTTTGATGGTTTGAACCTCTCTCATAGAAGCGTTGATAGAACAGTTTCTCCATCTCCTCTCATGTATGCACTGAGTTTGGAGGAAGTATGGCATACCATTGCAATGCTGGGCCATCGAGGGTCTCAACGAACTGTAGGAGAAGAAGTCTCCCATCAGCCGCTGTTTCTCGACATGCTGCTTGGAAGTGGGCAGTATGCTGGTTTGAGGACGTGGTTCCGTTGAATAAAGGGAACTTCCCTTTCTTATAATCTGAGGGAAACAGGACCTGATCAATATACGTGGGGTATGGCCTTTAATAAGGCGTCGCACACTGTATCCCTAGTATTTTTCTGTTCTTTAGGCTATGGGTGACCATAGCGTCAATGTCTGTCTGAGAGACGGGATGAGGGATAGAATTGTCCTGTGAGATAGAAGGAGGGGGCTGCCATGGAGGTGCACCATCAGAGTGATGGGAATTGACTTCATAGTTAGCCGACTGGCGTGCAACATCGATAAGATCGATCTTTTCCATCATCGCATGCACCATATCCTCAAACTTGTTCATGCGCTCTTCCTGTGCATCAATGGGCTCGCTTACAACCATTATGCTAACCGTTTCTCTATGGAGGTCAATGTTAGTGGCAACTGAGGGCTTGTGAACTTGACGGGTCGTATATGGTAGGTCTATCAACAGGGGGCCAGCATGCCTTGACTGAACTCAACTCTTGTATGTTGATCGCATTTGGACCGGTTCTCGAACCGGTCTTGGGAACGTGGCTGTTGAGTGGTTGGGTCTTCTTCTGTGACAGTAACCACAGCACAGGGCTTATGGAGCTCTTCTTCAAGCATGATCGTCTGAAGGAGTAGAAGGGATTCAGGTGAAGAGGGTTGTAAAAATTTGTTGTTTTGACTGCCTTGATCACCTCCCTAGTCATCTTACGCCTGAGAGGATGAAGGATTCGATCCTCCATCAGGTCAATGCCCTGAGCTCTCTTGTGAGCTCCAGAGACATGACCAAAGTGACAGGGCTGGTTCAGAATGTACTCTTGGGGAAAACCTTCAAGTGCCAAGGCTGAAGGTGCTTGCTTGATGAAGGAGGAGTGGTCTGAAGCAGGGTTGAGTCATGCAAAGGCCCGAGTCTAGGGTGACAGGACGTCTGTGATGGCGATGTGTGTGCGCCCCTTGAAGACAGATTACAGGAGACCTGAAGGTCAGTCAGGGCTCGTGCAAGTGATCTGACCTTAAGAGGCCAAGAACTACGAGTAGGTGTCTGTAAGAGAATAGGTGTGGGCCTGCCCCTTACAGGGTGCGCTTGTGTGTGCAGATTAGGGGGATGAGGGGTCGTCTCCTATGTACTCAGATAAGCATAACAATGGAATTGCCCCGAGCGGTGGGATGCATATGAGTAGCGTGCTCCAAACCTGGCCTTGGAAGGTTCGATCTTGGACACGAACTCAAGGTAACAGAAGGGTTGCCCTGAGGTGTGACTCGAGTGGGTAACCCATGAGCCGTGTGGTGTGTGTGAGGGGTGGTGACCGTGGGGTTTTCGCCTCAATGTGTTGAGCCTCTAGGGATAGAGACCAATGGTGCAGAAATGTGGGGGGTAGCTTATGGCGACCCACAAAAGCAATGGCAGCTTCTTTGCCTTTTGCAGAAAGGGATTGGGCAGCCTTTCGGTGTACCTCAGGAAAACAACCAGCAAGTGACTTTTAGGTGGCTGGGTGCATCTTGTGTGGGGCAGCAGAAGTGCTGCCGATGCTGGGCACCTTGGTGGAATTTCCACCAGAGCGAAGAGATAGGAAGTGAGGGACCTTTAAGTCCCACCTCACACTGGTTTCAGGTTAAGACTTGGAAGCTAGACAAGGGGCCTTTGCTCAAGAGGATGGTTGGGAACGAAGTCAAAGGAACTTGTTCCCTAGAGACAGTCTCGAATGCGGGGATAAGAAAATCCTCGATTCGAATAAATGGCTTCCAGAACTCGCAAGCCATAAATAAAATGTGAAAAAATAATGAAAGCAGATAATAAAAGAAGAAACTAGCCAAACAAGAACGATCCGACTAAGGGTCCCCGGTGGAGTCTCCAAGCTGCTTAGGTGCCTCGATCTCGCCCTCCAGATCCTTTTGAGGATCGGGTGGCACGTATCTCGGGTTTTCAGGGAAGACCCAGGATATTTTAAGATCGCTCTCTTGAGAACCTCGCTCGAGAACGGGGGCAGGTGTTACCAACCGGTGAGAGAGGAATTTAAGGTGGGTTCTGGACTTGTTAGGGCTAGCTTTCATGGGCGCCCTCTTAGATCACGAAAAAAGCCCCCCAATAATAAAACTGGTTCGAAATCGCCTCCCTTGGCTTGTATTCTTCTTGTTTTCTGCAATCACACGCATATGGCAAATGTTACAAGATAGGTAGGTCAGACCTCACCCTTTTCCTCTTTGCTGAACGTACACAAGCATGCGCATTCGAGAAAAAAAAAAATTAAGGGAAGAAAGACAAGGGAGAGAAAAATTCGACTGAGCGGGAAGATCAGAGCGATGACTAAGCTGATGAATAATTGACCTGACGTGGTAGTAAAACGGGATCGATAACTAAGACCAGCTCACAGGATTATTACTAGACATCATTACCAATACCAAATATCTAGGCACGATGGTTAGTAATCTTGACACAACAACATTACGGCTAGATGGCAGAACTACCATGAGAGGCTAACCTCAATCCCTCTTAGTCGAATGAAAGAGTAACAAAATGACGGTTATGAGGAAAGATTAAGAAATGAAGTTAGAGAAGAAGGGAACAAAAGGAGGGCGGGAGAATAAAGGAAGAGAAGAGTATGAAAGGCGGGAGAATGAAAGAGAGAGAGAGAAGGAAGACGCAGTCAATGCTAGGCATTGTCGGCTGTGTTAGAAGGAAGAGAGAGAAAACACAGTCAGTGTTAGGCTTCACTGACTGTGTTGTATAGAGAAGAGGAGAGAGAAGACACGGTCAATGTTAGGCTTCACCAACTGTGCCTGAAGAAGAGAGAGAAAATGTAGTCGGTGCTAGGCTTCACCGATTGTACCAGAAGAAGAGAGAGAAAATGTAGTCGACGTTAGGCTTTATCAACTGTCAGGAGAAGAGAGAGAAAATGTAATCAGTGCTAAGCTTCACTGACTGTCAAGAGAAGAGAGACGAAACACAGTCAACATTAGGCTTCAGCGACTATGTCAAAATAAGAGAGAGAAAATGCAGTCGATGCTAGGCTTCACTGATCATAAGAAGAAGAGAGAGAAAATGCAATCGGTGCTAGGCTTCACAAATTGTCAAGAGAAGAGAGAGAAAACACAGTCGACTCTAAGCTTCACCGACTGTGTCAGAAGAAGAGAGAGAAAATGCAGTTGGTGCTATGCTTGCGCCAGTTGTGATGGAAGAGAAGAAATAGAGAGATCGAGCAGGCGCTATGCTTCACCGACTGTGATAAAAAAGGAGAGAGAAATCCAACCGACCCTAGGCTTTGCCAACTGCAACATAAGAGAAGGAGAGAGAGAAATTCAACCGCGGCTAAGCTTCATTAACTGAAACAGAAGGAAAGGAGAGAGAGAAATCCAGTAGGTGCTAGGCTTCACCGACTGCAACAGAAGGGAAGGAGAGACAAAAATCCAGTCAACATTAGACTTCACCGATTAGCTTCAGAAGAGAAGGAGATAGAGAAATCCAACCAGTGTTAGGCTTCGTCGACTGGCTTCAAAAGAGAAGGAGATAGAGATGAGAAGAAGAGATATAGAGATAGAGCCGAGAAAAAGGGGAGGAGAGAAAAAGAGATAGAGAGATAGAGGGGAGGAGAGAGAAAGTTTTGTACCCGAAGGGTACTGACCCTTTTCTTCTCTCTCCTCTCTTTTGGTCCAAGATGTACCCAAGAACTTCAGCAATAATGGAAATTTTATGAATCAATGAGAAATGAATTGAAGGTCCTTATAATTTAGCTTTGCATGTTTATATATAGAGTTAGGTTAAAACATGGGTGTATACCCAAAAACTAGTTAGAATTGAAGATAATTACAATTTAATTTAATTTAAAGAAATTCTAAAAAATGGTGCAAAAGGATCGTTTTGCCCCTGCTTAACAATGTGTGGAATTCCAAAACAGTCCTTGCTGTTACCCGAGAACTTGCGTGATCTTTCGTAGCTCACCTAGGGTCTTTCTAATTCCCATTTGATCAAAAGATTATTGTTTTCTTACAGGGCTCGGCATGGCGATCATTTTGATATCAACTTCGAGCCATGAATCATGTTTTTGAGCCATGATCATCAGACTTGAATTTTTGATGAATCTTGAAAACTTCAGATCGATTGTGTGGTCGTTCCTTGATGTTTATTTGTGACTTATTCATTGAATCGCACTCAACATTCTGTCATGATCACGTTGCAACAAACGTACCTTGATTTCGCGTCCGGATGAAGATTTTGTTGTCTTGAGTTTTTGATCGGAATCTTGAAATCCGGCGTCTAAAATTTACAGCAGCTTTGAAATCTTCATGTGTGAAATCCAACCATTCATCGTATGCAAGGTTCGGACCAGAGATAGCTTCGGACCTCACGCACATAAAGCAATTAGTTTCATGCCGATCGGATATGCGATAGTCGTGATCTGACTGCTCGAACGAGGCGTGCTGCTGCTAAATTTTCTGCAACTTCCTTCATGGACCAGTGACTTTCATTTAATTTTTCTCTTTTCTCGGGCGTTGTCATGGGGCTTACCACATATTTAATTGCTCGTCTTGATGAGAAGAACACGCTCAACAAATTTGGGAGCCATTCGAATTGAAACGAGTAAGATATAGGCCCCAAAAGTGACTGACCGTGACTGTAGAAATAGCCACCTTTAATGGTATTTTAGTGCAGGGTGGCTACACGGGAATAGTATGCGGCTTACCCATTTTCGGTATTTTACTCATAACTTTATCTTGGAGTGACCGGTTAAGCCAAAACTTGACCCATATGGATTTTCAACCATTTTCAATCTAATGGAAGTGGTCCCAAGCTATTTAATATACCAAAATTATGGCTCTAGTTACAGTGTCCATTTCAGGGTGTTAGAGACCAATTTCACTGAAATGTTTTCTTTGTGTTCATTGCCTTATGTCTGATTGCGATGAAACTTAGCAGGTCGTCTTTTGAAGTGCTGATGAAGTTCTTGACCAATTCTGGGGCCATTCTGAGACTGTCAAGAATTTCCACTGTTTTGTAGGCTTTTATTGACCTGTTTCCTATAAGGGACCAAGGTGCTGAAAAATACATTCAAACACTGACCACACAAGTATTTTCACATATCACATGTGACATGTGACATAACATGTCTCAAAATCATGTACACATGTCACAACAGAACATGTATCATAACATGCGTTCATAACATAGCTGAGCACATGTTACTACATGCATTCATAACATAACAAAGCATATCTTATTATCATGCCTTCATATCACAACAAAGAATGTCATACTACATGCATTCACATCATAGTTGAGCATGTCTTACTACATGCATTCATATCATAATAGAGCATATATTCATTTCATAACAAAATATGCCTCATTGTCATGCATTCATTTCATAACGGAGCATGCATTCATTTTATATCAGAGTACGCCTCATTATCATGCCTTCATTTCATAACAAAGCACGCTTTCATGCACACATATCATAACAGAGACATGTTCATATGAAACAACAATATGTCCAAAGCATACTACATATCATTACACTCATTAGCTCAAAAGACATATTCCGATGATTTTTCTGAATTTTAACATTGAATACGGTCTACTTATAGAGGCATATCATGACATAAAAATATCATTTGGACTTAATACCACTTTTATAACAATCTAGGCTCAAGAAAACACCACTTTCATGAAGGGGGTGACGTCAAATTTTGGGTTAAAGTTTGCCATACTATTTGATGTTCTTGAATAAAATTCTTGTTTTCAGATTCCATAACAGAGTACACCTCATTATCATGCGTTCATTTCATAACTGAGAATGCTTTCATGCATACATATCATAGCAGAGACAGGTTCATATGAAACAACAATATGTCCAAAGTATACTACATATCATCAGGCTCATTAGCTCAAAAGACATCTTTCGATGATTTTTCTGATTTTTCACAGTGAACATGGTCCACTTATAAAGGTATATCATGAGATAAAAATATCATTTGGACATGAGACAACTTTTATAAAAATATAGGCTCATGAAAACACAACTTTCATGAAGGGGGCGTGTTTATTGCGCAAAATCGAAGCAATCTAACGATGTAGATCACCCTGATCTGACACTTCAAACTAATAAAAATGAAAATGAAAAGAGATGGTAGAGAAAGTAGGAACAATCGAATTCAGATCTGAGATCAGATTTGCCCATAAATGAGCAGACCTGCTCTCAAATCTGTGGTGGAACCAACGTGATCCAAAGCATTTGAAAACAAAATTTCAACCAAAACAAATCAAAGCCAAATCAAAATAAAATAAATACAATAAATAAAAGAATAAATGAAGGAGAAGAAAATATCGAACCGGGCAAGATGCCTCGGGCTTCTAGATCCTTCGAAGGCTCGCTCGTATCAGAACTGATTCCTTTTGCCCCTCAAGTCTTGATGTCGATCAACAAGTTTTTGTGGTAGTAGGGTGGTTGTGCCCTAATTTGGTTTAGATCTAGGGTTGTTGTGCCCTAGGTCTAGGTTTACTCAGGCTTAAGATGAGGGTTAGGGTTTTCTCAGGGAAGGTCTGTCTACTCTCGGGTAATCTAGGGTTATATCTCTCAGATTTATCTTTCCTATTTCTCCTAGGGTTTCTCTTCCAACCTAAAGTTTCTAAAAGTCTCGTGTTTCCTAAACCCTCTTGTTTTTCATCCTTTTATGGACACCAAAAATGAGTTCATTTGAATGAGGGATTCGTTGTAGCAGAATTGTCCTGTAACCAACAAATCCCTTAGTCAAACCAATCTTTAATTTTTTAAAATTTGGATTTGAGCAACACGGATAGCACCATGTGGCCAAACCACCCAAAACATGACCATAAAAACACGAAAAATGATAAAAACACGTTTGGGGGAAAACGCATTTGGGCAACACGAGTAGTGTCGCCCAGACCTGGGCGACGCGGCTGGTGTCATCCGTGCGATCGCCTAGTGTCGCCAAGGCCAAACATAGTCAAAATTGAATTTTTTTTATTCAGCTATGTAAAATTGTCTCTTGTGAAGCTCTCAAAAAATATTTGGGTCAAAAAAGAGTTTTTTACTATTTTTAATTATTTGTTTTGTAAAATAACACAATTGCAGGATGACTTGGGCGACATGCCCTATGTCACCTAGGTGACGCGCCCCGTGTCGCTGAAACCAAAAATTTTCCAAATTGACGTTTTTAAATTTGGGTGCTTCCTTAGCCTCTTATGAATCTCTCAAAGAAAACTTGGGTCAAAATGGATTTGTTTACTATTTTTAATGATTTATTCCGTAAAACAACACGTTTACTAGATTACGGGACAAAACAGGCATCTGCAGGGTTTTGGACTGGCAGAATGGTTCCGACTCATAGGGTAAGTTGTGTGACCTATGGATTTTGGGTGTACAAAGGGTAACAGAACTTGCCATATTTAAAGCGGGTGTCTACAGTTGGCCCTCTTTAGCACTCCCTGTCCTTCAAGGGTCAGGAGAGTGATAAAGAAGTAGATTGTTGTCGTTCCCTGTCTTTCAAGGGGCAGTCAAACACGCACTCCCTTTCCTTAGAGGGACATGTGAGTAGCAACAGTAGACTCTCTGACGCTCCTTGTCGTTTGAGGGGTAGGAGAATGTTAAAGACGAATGTCATCCCGCCGTCACGTAGGCAGATGGCACACCAACTATCCCTCTAAGTCATTGCACTCCCATGCTCACCCACCTAGGGCATTTTTGTCCTAGGGTTTTCAGCGCAAGGTGTCAGCGAGTTACGCAAGCTTGAAACTCGAGGTGGATTTTACAGCCATGTCACTTGACCTCAGGGTTTTCTCAGTTTAAAAATTTTAACCCTGGCAATTTCTTTGATTTCTTTAGGGGTTTCCTAAGGCTGTCTATAGGAAAAGGTTTTCTATAGGATGAGACTTGTCTGATAAATTTCGAATAGAGAGGCGAGGCAGCAACGCGGTAATCGCGGCAACGCGGTGTTTATCATATACAGATGTTCAAGCTCCTTCGTTTTGAAAGGTGTTTTAGAAATTTTGAAAGAAGGAAGGGATTTGAAGCAGGGACAGGCTACAATTTTAACAAAAAAATTCAAGTTTTTGCAAACACGAGACATATGGTGAAAATTTTGAAAAGGGAAAGATATTTTGAAAAGCAATGTTGGTTAGCAATTTCAACTCCTACAACCATAGAGCCCTCTGAGCAGTTTAACGTCATGCAGCAGTGGATGATACACCCGACCTTTTACGTCATACGGGGTTAGACAGTACCTGTCTCGGCTCTTTTACATCGCAGAAGTTTGACGTTGAACTGGATAACCCAACCTTTTACGTCATAGGGGGTTAGACATTACCTATCTTGGCTCTTTTATGTCGCATGAGTTTGATGTTGAACTGGATGACCCGACTTGTTGGATTGTGCAGCGCCAGCAGGAGCAAAGTGAAGAGGCCAGTGCCGGTTGCCCATCGATAGTTGTGTCTCTGACATGCATGTGACACTTGTATAATGCATGTTGATGAGAGTGCCACTTGTCTAGATTTTGAGCCTCAGTAGCGACACTTGGCCAGCCACCCCAAACCCATGAGTATTTAAGCCTCTTCTCTCACCCACGCCCCTCATTGTTACATTTCTCTCTCTCTCTCTAAGACACAAGTGGAAGAAGTGACTTTGTGAGCAGCCATTGTTGGGCGAGTGAGAGCTGTGAGAAAAGGTTGGAGAAGCCCATTATTAATTAAGTGGATCTCTTACCCTTGTATTGTAGTCATGGGAATGCATGGAAACTTAGACATATGAATAAGCAATAGAAGTGTATGCAATGTAGAAAAAAAATCTTACGCCTGTTTCAATGGAAATTTGGTGTTTTTGTTCTATGATGATGATGAGTGTATGAATGTAGTTGTGATTCTTAGATTATGTAAGAAATTCATGTTATTTGTATTCAAATTGTGAGATAATGAATGTTATCATGTTCTTCATTATAAAATGATGGTTATGGAAGGCATTCTTGACACCTGTTAAATGAAACCATGAAATTCCAGGAATGTGTGTTCTTGAATGAGGCTTTTAAACAGCCAAATGGAGTCCGATTGACCTCAAACTACCACCGTTGGAAATATACACGAGCGTAGTAAACCACTATTGGAATTCTTTACAAAAATGAAGTTATGTTTTGAAATGAGAGGGTATGTCACTGTGGACTATTTTCCTGGATTTGTCATCAGTAACCACTGTGTTCATCGATTTTAACAAACAAAATGATGTCCATTTTTTGCCAAACCATATCCATTTGAAATATATTTGAATGGGTTAAAAGTTTCATGTATAAAATATTAAAAAATTCTCTTTAGATTGAAAGTTACGCTTCATTTTTATGAAGGTCTATCACTGTGGACAGTTTTAGCAAAAGCACAGATTTAATGCATCTGATGTCACTAAATTTGACTACTAAAATTTATCCATTTTAGCCCAAACCATGGCCATTGGAACCATTTATGAGTCATCTTTAATTCACATGTTGAGCACTTTTCGAGGTTCCTTCTTGATTTTGAAACATGGGCGGAATTTGAAAGACATGTCATTGTCTTCACTGCACAATAGATTTCAGATTAAGTGTCTTTGTTCTTTGGTTTGTTTGAGGGTCCAAATAAGGTCCAATTGCATTCAAACCACCCCTAATTGAAAGATATATGTGTCTAACATAAAATTGATTTTAGAACTATCTTCAAATTCTAAATGAACTGAAAGTTATAGCTTTGTTTTGACTCGGATGTCACTGCCTAAATTTTAGAAAGCGTGACATCGATACTCTGATTATGTTATACGAACTTTGATTCTGTTATAAGAAATCTGATTCTGTTATATAAACTCCAATTCTGTTATAAGAGCTCTAACTACTATTACATGAACCCTGATTCTGTTATATGAACTCTGATTCTATTATAAGAACTCTGATTTTGTTATATGAACTCTGATTCTGTCATAAGACTTCTGACTACTGTTACATGAACTCTGATTCTGTTATAAGAACTCTGATTTTGTTATATGAACTCTTATTCTATTATAAGAGCTCTGACTACTGTTACATGAACTCGGATTCTGGTATATGAGCTCTGATTTTGTTAAATGACCTCTACACAATGGATCCTCCATTGGTAGTGAGCTCTCTGACTTTTAATGTGTGAGCATGGACTTGCTGCATATATAGTATTCTATTAAACTCTAAAAGTGTGAGCATGGACTTACCACATGATCCTTCCCTGACCCCCGATGATAAGAAGGGAGCTAGGTTTTGATTATACTTGGGACGGTCACACCCCTTGAGATTTCTCGACACTATTCATCGTGACCCCTTTGGTAGTGTAATGTCCTCTAGTGGTGAGAGAGTAAGAGGGTAGTGTCTTGCAAGGCCTCAGCCTATCAAAAACCCCAAAGCGCACTGAGGATGTGCGCGTGAGTGAGGAGATTACAAGTAGGGTGTCTACTTGTCATTGTCCTCCCTCCTGAGTGAGAGTGGAAGTCCCAAGCTCATGATTGGCTTAACCTGATCACTGTGGCTTCTATTTCTGTAAGATTACCTGACTGTAACTGTGATATGCAGGTGATGCTCCGTTAACTAACTTTAATTCTTTTATATGGCGTTCATGTGCATTTTGATATGTGACCTTACTCTGTAAGACAAAATACGATTTCTGATGAACTATGAGCATGTTAACGTGTACATACTAATAGTCAGGAATGCAATGGTAGTGATCTTCTTACTGGGCTTTTAACTCATTTCATCTTAATTTCATAACTGTAAAGTGAATGGTGGTGGCAACTGTGCTTGTGGTGGGTGGCAGTTTTTGAGGGCTTGAAGTTTTGAAGACTTCCGCAGTATGTTTTGGTGATTTTAGTGATACGATGTATTCCTCATTTTGTGTATCTTTGAGGCCAATAGTGCCTCAACGATCTTGTAAAGACTTTTTATTTGGGAAGGAATGATCTGGTTGTACTTTTGGATTAATGATTGTTGGACTTATTTTAGTTTCTTTCGTGGTTTGATCTCGATTCCGTGTTCTCATGTGTTGGGCCACTCCCACCTGAGTAACATTCGCGACCTCCTGTTGGGATCCCGCTCTCTGTCGCCCTCCGACAGGGGTCAGGGAGTTGGGTCATGACACATAGAAAGCTCGCTTCAAAAATGAGGCCAGATGACTAACAATTTAACCTCTTATAGTGATGGAGGAAGTCCTTTCTAAAAGGAGAAAGCTTTTTGAAAATGGACTATTTTAACAGTTGATTTGAAAAGCATTTTCAAAAGGGATAGGCCTTACAGTTTTGCCACCTGTGGCCCCTTTGGTGGTGATTTTCTTCATTATATTTTACCCAAACATGATGAAAGGGTTTCCTTGTGGGTTCATGAGAACTCAAAGGTCTCGAAGTTGTCTTTTTACCTTTGGAGCTTTCATCTTGTGCCTCATGGATTCATAAAGAGTTCTCGAGATTCTTGTCGGGCTTCTATCTTGGATGGGTCTCGACGTTTTTCAGGTTTGTCCAAATCACTTCAGTTTTCCATTCATGTCACCCTCCTACATCTTTCTGAGTTAGTTATGTTGGGAATCTGCAAGGTTTAGGAGGAATCTTCACCCTCAGAGTCTGCTTGTACAGTATTATTGGTACTTGCAAGTACTTGTTTGTACTTGAGTATTTTGCATCGAAAGCTCCTTCTTGGAGATCTTTTTATTCCTTTTACCTGTGATGTCTTTTCAGGTTTTCACCACGTCCAATTTTTTTTTTTTTTCTTTGTGATGCCTTTTCAGGGTTTCACTATGTTTTTTAGCCCGTTATGGGTAGTATTTTCTGAGATACATAACATTAATGGGGTCATTGAGTTCGTCCCCCTTCTGATTTTTTATCTTCTAATAATTGCCTGCATGCACTCGGGTAACCACGAATGGCCCCTCCCAATTAGGTTTGAACTTGCCTAAAGGGTGTGGATTTGCAAGAGTGTGGAAGATTTTCTTGAGTACCATATCCCCTTCTTTGAATTGTCGAGGAACAACTTTTCTTTGGTATGCCCTCTCGATTCTACTCTGGTAAGCAACAATATTTTGTATTGCTCGTAGTCGTTTTTCATCCAAAGCAACGAGGGCAATGATTCGTGCTTCGATCTTTTGTTCCTCAGCTGCATTTTTATGAATAAGCACTCAGAGGAACGGTATCTCAACCTCGATGGGTAGCACTGCTTCCATACCACACACCAATGAGTATGGGTTCATGCTAGTAGGAGTCTTCTCAGTTGTCCAGTAGGGCCATAGGGCGTCATTTAGCTTTTCGTGCCAATCTTTCCTAGCTTCTATTATTTTGTCTATGATTCTGAGAAGTCCTTTATTTGTGGATTCTGCTTATCCGTTTCCTTGAAGGTAATAAGGTGTGGAGAATTTTTGTGTTTTCCCGCAGTTTTTGCACACCTTAGTGACCTTTTTGTTTTTGAGATTGGATCTGTTGTCAATGATGATTGACTCAGGAACACCGAATCTGAATACGATATTGTTCTTTATGCAATGGGCAACATGTTGGCCATCAATTTTAACAAATGATGCGGTCTCTACCCATTTGGTAAAGTATTTTGTCGCCGTTAATAAAAACCGGTGGCCGTTTGAGGCTTTTGGTGATGTCATTCCAATGACATTGAGGCCCCACATGGTAAAAGGCCACACAGGAAATGTTGTGTCGAGTGGTACCAACGGTGCATGGATGACGTCTCCATAGAGTTGACATTTGAGACACCTCTTAACGAACTTCCAGTAGTCTTCAGCCATGGTGGTCCAGTATTAGCCTTAGCGCCTGATTTTCTAGGCTAAGGCGGCTGCCCTAGAATGACCTCCTTCATTGTGTAATTCAGTCAATACTTGGTCAATTTCTGGGTGCTCGAGACACGATGAGAATGATGCTATCGAAGGATTTCTTGAACATGAGATCGCCTCTTACTAAGAATCCCATAGAAAACCTTCGAAGGGCTTCTTTATCCTTTTTGACCGCTCATTTGGGGTATAAACCTTCTTTTAGCATCAACAAAACATCGTGGAACCACGATTTTGCTTAACTAGCATCTCTGAAGCCACCAGGGACACTTCCCCATCATTCTCAGTTTCTTGCTCTATTTCTTTTTCGATCCTTGGTGCAGAAGGGTCATGTTTGTTCCTGATATAGAATGGCAATGTAGTGATTTTTGGAGGAATATTAACCATCGAAGCAAGGGTTGCAAGGCTATTGGCGAACTGATTATTTTCCCTAGTTATGTGCTAAAAGGCGATTTTTTTAAAGTATGGAATCATATTTTCCACCTTTTCTTGATAGGGTTTGAGCTACCTTCCAAATCCCGTGAACTTGGTTTATGACGAATAAAGAGTCACGAATTACTCATATTTGCTGGATTTTCATTCCCATGGCATTCTTAAGCCCGGTTATCAAGGCTTCGTATTCAGCAACTTTACTGGTACATGGGAATTTCAACCTGATGGATGTTGGCATTAAATTCTTCTCGTAGTGAGCATAATATGACTCCTTTACCTAACCCGTATTCATTCTTTGCACCGTCGAAGTATAGCTCCCAAATCGAGTCCTCAATTGTGAAGAGGTTCTCATCAGGGAGATCCGTGTTAATGGGAATATTGTCTGGCAATGCGTGTTCAGCTAAATGGTCAATAATGGCTTGTCCTTTGACCGATTTTTTTGTTACATACTCGATCTCGAACTCGCTCAATAACATTCTCCACTTCGCCAAACATCCGTTGAGGACTGACCACTCCAATAGGTACTTGAGTGGATCAATTTTTGATATGAGCTTGACTAAATGAGATAAGACATAATGCCTTAGTTTCTTCATGGCCCACACAAGTGTTAAGCAGTGTTTCTCCACATCCGTGTATCTTGTCTCATAATTGACCATGGTTTTGCTGATATAGTATATCGTTTGTTCTTTTTCATGGTCGTTATATTATCGTAACGTTGCCCCCATGGTCTTGTCTTTCACTGACATGTATAGGAACAGGGGTTTATCTGGACTAGGAGAATTAAGGATGGGCGGTTTGGTGACGTACTCCTTGATTTTATCGAACGCTTCTTAGCATTCATTGCCCCATATGAATGGGGTGT
This sequence comes from Amborella trichopoda, assembly GCF_000471905.2. The sequence goes on from NW_006498192.1 coordinate 450,289, forward strand.
CCTTCTTAAGGAGTCTATTGAATGGTGCGCACTTATCCGCCAGTTGTGAAATGAAACTCCTTTTGGCTTGTATGCGACCTTGAAGCGCAAGGATTTTTTTGATGTTCCGGGTAGGAGGCATTTCAGTGATGGCTCGTATTTTGGATGGGTCCACCTCAATGCCTCTTTGGCTTACTATAAAGCCTAGTAATTTGTCGGATTCAACTCTAAAGGCACATTTTTGTAAATTGAGTTTGAGTTGATGTTTCCGGAGTCTTTCGAAAATAGTTCTCAGGTTGGTGAGATGAACGGACTGGTCTTTGACTTAACTAGAATGTCGTCGACATAGTCTTCCGTAACAGTATGCATTAGGTTGTGGAAGATGCTAGTCATTGCCCATTTATAAGTTGCTCCTGCATTTTTGAGACCTAAGGGCATGACTTTGTAACAAAAGGTTCCCCATTGCGTTATGAGTGATGTCTTGGTTTGGTCTTCTTTTGCCATGAGGATCTAGTTGTAACCAGAAAATCCGTCCATGAATGATTGCATCTCGTGCCCCGCAGTGTTGTCGACCAAGGCATCTATGCTTAGTAACGGAAAATTATCTTTAAGACATGCCTTATTGTGGTATCTGTAATTGACACACACTCAGATTCTCCCATCTTTCTTAGGTACGACCACTATGTTAGGTGAATATTCTGAGTAATCGACAGGGGTGATGAAATCCACCTTGAGCAGTTTGTCGATTTCTTCTTTAATTTTGAGCTCAAGGTAGGTCTTTCGACGTCGGAGTTTCTGCCTTACAAGCTTTGCCCCTTTGTTGAATATTAGGTGATGTTGCACCAATGTGGGATCTAGCACGACATAACATCGTATGACCAAGCGAAGACCTCGCGATATTCCTTGAGAAAGGAAATCACATTTTCCCGCTCCTTAGAAGATAAGGAGGTTCCAATCTTGGTTAACCTTGGGTCCTTCTCAGTTCCTTGATTTACATCAATCGTCTCTTCGATGATAGCCGTTGAGTCGCCATCGAAAATTGCTCAACATGGGAAGTAAGTTCCTCCGGTTGAGAGATTTCGTCTTGGGTATTATGCACCATTATTGAGCTATCTTGAGTGAGCGCTGTTTTGGAAAATTATTTTCATTATTATCAACTTTATCATGTTTTAAATTTCACCTGTTTTTGAAATATTGGAAAAGGTGTCCCTTATGGGACTCGCGAGAGAAATGTTGGGGATTGGACGTGCAGGGTGGTTAGATGGCTACCCCGTGCCTATCCGTTTTTTAGCACCGGGACTTGAAGGTGCCACTGATATGTTTCCAGCGATTCTCGAGATAAAGGAATGATTGACTAATTCCATCCCTGAGATGGTGTTGGTGGATGAGCACCCTTGGCTATGTTAGAGCCAACTATGCACACCTCCTCCAAATCCAAGTCTACAAATAGGTCTTCAATTCCTAGTCCTTGTGTGTGCTGAGATGTGGAAGAGGGACTATCCCCTGTTGGGGATTAGAGGATCACTTTCGGCCATTTTGGAGGACGGGCATTGAGAGGATCGAGGTTTTGAATGCCCTTTGATATGAAGCACGTAGGGCTTGAAGGCTTCATCCGGCTTTGAAATAAAGTGAGAGAACACCTGAGTCCTCTTCGATCCCTGTTTTCAGTTTTGGCTTGAGGTGATTCAGAAATCGCTTCCTTTATGCCTTGCTCTTGACTTCCCAAACCATAACCAGGTTGGAAGCCTTGGGAAAAGAGTATGTGCCAAGCTTCGAGGGACCTGAAACAGTATTGATGTTGGAATTGGATAATCTACTCCATCGATGAGAAAGTTTGCAAAATTTGAGGAACAGGGTCACCGGCACAATGAGCTTGCTCAAAGGAATCGAGCAGGATTTCCCCGAGCTCGACCCCTTCGGCTAGCTTTCTGCTATGTATGCTAGGATTAACAAAAGAAGGGGGGTCGGCACAAACCTTCGCGGCACCATTTTTAATTCGAAATTTGAGGCATTGATGGAGCGTAGAGGCGACCACGAGGTTTTCGTCCAGGCACTGTCTTCCTAGTAGCAGGTTGAATGAAGGTTTTATGTTTAAGACATAAAACTTTACCGGCTGAATGGTGGGGCCAATCTTGAGTGTGAGACGCAATATGCCCTCAGCCTGCCTCTTAATCCCATCATATGTAGCGATAGTTAACTGACATGGTTCGATGTTATTCGGACTTTTACCTATCTGCTTCACCGTTTTCATATGGCATATATTCAGGGATGCTCATTATCAACCAGCACTCTCCATATCCGTATCCTTTCATCAAAATAGTGATATGAAGAGGCTAGACGTGAAAGCAATTGACATTAGCTAGGATGTCATCGTCCGTGAATATGATTGGCATTGGTGCCATTACTTAGTTGATCATCCCACACGACTCATCCGGTTGTGTGTTGCTCAGGATGTGGGTCTTAGCAAGAACCTTTCCAATTTGCGCTCTATGTGTCGGCAAATTCGTAAGTAGCTCCAAGATGGAAATTTGAGCTTAGATCTTCCCGAGATGAGTCAGTAGATCATAAGTGGTTGCAGATCCTTGAGTTCTTTTATTAGGTTCATGATCTGCAACCGCCGCTGCTGGTTTGACTATTGAAGTGGCTCCCATTCTTTCATCAAGAGTGTCCGCCATCTATTGGATAGATTTGAACACTCGACCTCTTCGGATTAAGGAACCAACTTCGCCAGCCTAGAGCTCGATAGGGTAAGCCCTAACGAGAGTAATGGGAGACCTCGGGGTGTTGGCCCTTTGTTTGGAAGATGATCCCTTTTCATGTTGAGTATTTGGCGTGAGAGTAAGCCTACTGGTCAATGAGTTCCCAAGCATAGACTGATGAGTCGAGACATGGGGTAGATGTTGGCCTGCTTGGGCCTGTGATAGATGAGCCGTGGTTACCAGGGCGGTTATACACATCTTTCCTTAAGGGGCGTAATGACCCACGTGCATCACCACTGATTGTGGAAATTACATTATTGGTTAGACCGGATACACAGGAAGGACCGATTGAAGAATTGGCTGACTCGACTGTGCTATGGGTTGACCTATGATATTAGATTGGTATTGGACCGACCCATGAACTGGGGCATGAACTTGGTTAGGTGCCTCTATCTTGCCCTCTAAATCTCCCCGGGATCGGGCGACACACGTCTTGGGTTTCGGGGAAGACCCGAGACGTTTGTGAGATCGCTCTCTCGAGAACTTTATTTGTAAACGGCGGCAGGTGTTACCAACAGGTGAGAGAGGAATTTAAAAGGTGGATTCGAGACTTACTCGGGCTGACTCGCATGGGCGCCCTCTTAGATCACGAATAAAGCCCTCCACTAATAAAACGAGTTCAGAATCGCCTCCCTTGGCTCGTATTCTTCTTAATTTCTGCATTTCTACAATCATAAACATATATGGCGAAGGTTACAGGATAGGTGGGTCAGACCTCACCCCTTTCCTCTATGATGAATGTACACAAGCATGCACATTCAAGAAGAAGAAAGAAAGACGGGGGGAGAGATGCATTGTTCGCGGGTTTGTCTGTGGAGACTTTAGGGGAGAAGAGGCACTTTTTAGGGATCTTGTCGAAGTCCTCACCCTCGTGCGGATTGTTGGTGATTCTGAAGCTGAAGATTTTGTATAGACCTCCTTAGTCAGAATCAGGCCCGTCTGGCAATTGAGTGCCATGTAGAAGGCATCATTCCCATTTGGTCTGGGTTCATTGGTTTGCTTTAGTAGACGTTGTTTGCTACTACACTAGGTTTGCTTTTGACGTTCAGAGTACCACTATGGGTCTCGTCAATCGAGTCCAGTCAAAAGCAAGTTTTATTAGCTGATCCCGAAGGTCTGGTCGTGCCGGCTAGACGAGCTGACATCTCTAGTACGTTCTTCCCTTCTTTTGTCAGTTTCTTGCCTTTGGAGTATTTATTTCTAGAGTATGTTTATGAGCTCGTAGGAATAATGTTCTTCCTCATGAGACCTGTCTTGCCGTCTTGGCGAGTCTTTTGTCTTTCGAGTCCTTTTGCAACTGGACTCAAGCTGTCAGAATCCTTTCCTTAAGCTCATATTTTTTGAGTCCTGGTATTGTGGTACCAGGGATTTTGATTTTCTTCTTTTGAGTGAGGGCTGAAGTCGCTTGTTGAGACAAGTGCGACATCAACTTGTTTATTGATCCAAACGTCCTACGTGGATTTTCACTTGAACTTAGGAAGCGGCACCGTAGAGACAGTTTGTATTAACTTATTTTTATTTTGGGGCTCTTTTACCCATAACCTTTCAGCTGTGTCCACCCTTTTCATCCATTTTTTACTCACGATGCCCTTTCGGGTTTTTACCATGCCCGATTTTTATTTACGGAACTCTTTAACTTATGGTTTCGTGACCATGACCGTCTATCATTTTTACTTATAGTGTTCCCTTGTTAAGGTATACACCATGCCCGTTATTTTATCATCATTTTTTTTTGTGAAGGCATGTTTAAGGTCATGCCTTTGAGATCTGTGTGAAACAGTTTAACTTCATGTGGCCTGGACGTGCACTATGGTTTAAGGTCATATAGCTGGACTGTGATGGTGATGTATGGCAAGGTGTAGAGGCGATGGAGTGAGTATGGTGGTGGTTTGACACACTTGGGGAAATGGCACTAGGCTATCTATGAGAGATGGATGATGTGAAATGTGAGTGGATGATGGTGACCCACTAACTTACAATGAATATGGATGGCGGGATGGTTGACCATTTTGTGAGCGCGAGTGAGACTCATTGGGGAATAAGGTATGGTGATGAAATCAATGAACTCACTGGGGAGGTAATGATGGTGGTGGCGTACACTAACAGGTAGGTTAGGGAAGGTGTGCATGAAAAGTACACGTAAAAGGTGTGTGCGCGTATGTGGGGGCGCGTTTATTATCATGCCTCATGGACCTATGCAAAGCAGTTTGTCGTCATGCGGCCAAGATGTGCACTATGGTTTAAGGTCATATAGCTGGACCATGGTTATGAAGTTTAAATTCATATAACTAGGACCGTGCAGTTTAAGGTTGTGTAACTAGACCTCCGCTACAGTTTAAGGTCATATAGTTTGGACAATGGCTGTGTAGTTTAGGGTATTATAGCATGGAACGAGGCTGTGCAATTTAGGGCCATACAGCACGAACCGAGGCTGTATAGTGTTAAAGTCATGCAGCACGGACCAAGGCTGTGCAGTTTAGGGTTATATAGCAGGGACAGAGATTGAGCAATTTAGGGTCATACAACACGAATTGAGGCTGTACAATTTAGGGTCATACAACATGGATCGAGGCTGTGAAATTTAGGGTCATGCAGCACGGATAGAGTCTGTGCAGTTTAGGGTCATGCATCATGGACCGAGGTTGTGCAGATTCAAAGTCATGCAGCTAGGACCGAGGCTGTGCAGTTTTAAAGTCATGCAGCTAAGACCATGCAGTTTAAGGTCATGCAACTAGACCTCCGCTACAGTTTATGGTCATATAGTTTGGACCATGCAGTTTAGGGTCGTGCATCTAAACTACCGTGTGGGTAGCCATATAGGTGAACCTCCATGGAGAATAAGTCTGTGGATGGCAGTCCGACTCCCCAGGAATAAAATGGTTAAGACCATTCACAAAATTGGGGCTCAAATGGAAATGGTGTCCTGATGAAGGATGGCCAACAAAAGCGGACTTCACTAAGGCTTAGTGGGGGGTAAGCATACTCTCTAGGGTGAAAGATGGCTTCATGTGAAATAGACCCATCGAAAATTGAAGAGGTAAGAATGACCCTAACTTCACCGGGGACAATGAGCTGAGCATGGATGCGACTCCTATGGGGATGAGGGATAACTCCTAACACCATTAGGAATGATAGGCCACAGTTTGGGTGCAACAGCCTGGGTGCAACATCACTAGGGATGACAGGTCACAGCTTAGGTGCAACCCCACTAAGGATAAGTGGTAGGGCGCACCAGACTTCAACCTAGAGTAGGTGACAATAGGCTGCTGGAAATATGGCCGGCGTCAAGTGTGGTGCTCGTGATTTCTTGCAAGTATTCAACCGGCGCTAAGTTCTCAAAAATAACGCCGGCGCTGGGTTGTTAAAAACTCAGTTGGCGCTGTGAACGACCCGTGATATTGTTTGAAGACAACCAGCGCTAAGTTAACGGGTGCTAGGGTCATTTGGAAATACATCCAACGGAAAATCAATCGGTGCTAGGGTTGTTTAGAAACACACTCGACGCCAAGTCAACCGACGCTAGGGTTGTTTGTAAACACACCCGACGCTAAGTCAACCGACGTTAGGGTTGTTTTGCAAACACACCCGACGCTAAGTCAACTAGCGCTAGGGCTGTTTGAAATTCACCCGGTGGTGGGGATGGATTGATGAGAGTTACCTCAGGCCTCGAGTCAAAGCCCGACCCGGCTCATCGTCGCTTGGCTTCCCATGGACACGACTGGAATTCCCAATTTGTGAGGGGCATTTGAGGGTAGTGTGGTCTACATAATGGGGTAAAATCCCGTATTCCATCACTTTTTCACCAAGGAAGAGAAATGTTTCTTAACAGTGAGGAGAGGGTGGTCAGTTGAAGTTTCGACAAGTAGTGGGACTCCGGCAAAGGTTTTGCGGGGAAGGTTATCAGTCAACAGTGGGACTCCGGGTAGTTTTGCAGGGAAGAACTTCGACATGCAGGCTTTGATAAGAATTTGGTGAAGTAGTAGGGAAAGGAGCAAGAAAGGAGAGTTCTTCGAGGAGTTTTTCGGGAAACAAAAGAGGTTCCGGTTGCAGCAGTTTTTTGTGGTAGAGGTGGGAAGTGAAACATCTGAGAATTTCCACACATCTTAAGAGTTTCTCGGGGATTTTTAAGAAGTTTTCCAGGGATTGTGGTAACTTACCAACATTGTTAGTGGTTTTGGCAAAGGTTCTCGGGGACTTAGGGGAAGCTTGCAAAAGTATCGGTGAAGTTTTGACGACGTCCAGGTGAAAAACACAGACGGGAGGGTTTTTTAGTAGGTTTTTTGACCGTGTAGGAGACGTTTCGATGGGAGACGAATAGTCACGGAAGGTGGATTTTCGTGGAAGGTGTACAGTTGCAGGAGGTGAACTGTCGTAGGGGGGAGGTGTACGGTTACCTTCTTCATGTGTCAAGCAAAGCAACAATACGTGGTGAAGGTTATTAGTCGCTCGTGTATGAGGCGACGTCAAAGGATGTGGAGGCGGTTGTCAGTTGGCACTACTAAGTTTGAGGTGTCAAGATTAAGATTCGTGGCACGTGCTTGAGATTCGATCACAGCCGGCGCTAGCCTTGGACAAGCTCAACCAGTGCTGAGTGCTGAAAGACTTAACCGGCGCTAGTCGTCTGGCACGTAATTCAACCAGTGCTAGCTATTGACATGCAACCGGCATTGGGCATTTGAAAGATTCAACTGACGCTAACTATTGACACGTAACTGGCGCTGAGCATTTGGAAAACATAACCGACGCTAAGTGTTGCCAAATTCAGCCTGCGCTGATCCAGTGTCTTAGCAACATTTGGAAGTAAACCACCAAGCCCTTTATAATGGCAGGTTCTTCTTAACAAATTCCCAATGTGAAGAGGCTTCCAAGGGAGGGAGAGATTGGCACTATGACTTTACAGGTGAAGTTTTATCAAGGGGTGAGCCCATTTGATTGACCCAACCAGTATACGAACCAGAGTGGCCCCTTAGCGTCACTTTCATTACTGGCCCCATTTGTTTCGCAGTTCGCGACGGCAATGATGGCAACATCAGTACTAAAGGAGGGATGACTCTTCATCATTGCATGAATAGAAACATAGCTTCCGGGGAGAACCTCCCTACCTTAGGGAAGCGGAAGGTACAAGCAAAGAGACTAGTAATGCCTCCGGATTCAAGGGGAGCACCAATACTTGAAGGGATACACTTCCTAGACTACCAAGGTATTGGCGTCATACAGAAGCCCTCTTGAACGTGTTTCACTATTGGCAGCTACTAATGTTCGGGCAGCTACTATGACCGTTGCTCCAATACAGTAAAAGTATTGTTACAGACATGGAGACATATTAGTAATACCTGACTTCTTGAGCATGGGGAAGCAGAAATCTCCTTACTAGATCTTCATTTTATTGGGGCTATGTATGACGATTTTGTGTCGCTGAACTCAGTCATCTTCGGTGGTGCTAACTTGGGGAATTAAGAGCCACCTGCTAGCCTTCAAAATATCTTTGAGGTCTATCAGTCGATTGGCACTAGGTCAAGCAATGACAGGGTCACTTTTACGAAGTGGGTAAAATTATGTTATGGGGATTATCCTGAAGGTGGTCAGGATACTCCAAAGGGAAAGGAAAGCCAATTGTGAAGGAGACACCTCCCGTATATCAACTTGAAACCGGGGACGACCATGTCTTCTTAGCTGAGTATTTGGCCTCATTTTTGTGCAAATTCTTTCTTCTAGCTGGGGGACGACATTCGTCCAGGCCTACTATATGTGGCTTGTCACATGGCTTGAGGGCGTGAGTATGCCCTTATGCAGCCGGTCTTGTGCAACATATACCATGGCTTAGAGGCCATCTCCGGTGGAAAGGCCTACAGGGGAAAACAGGGAGGGAGTGGCATTGTTAGCGGAAAGTCTTTTTCTTGGGATTTTAAAACTCCATTCCCTGTGCATTACATGTACGGGTGGCTAGGGGCGTATTTCCCTGACACCTACATCAAGCATCAGTGTTCGGGAGATAAAATGTGGCCCTTCTTGATGAGGATTTCCAACCAGAAGACCATCATCCATACCCCAGGGGAGGCTCAAGGTCTATTTAGGAATGATTCTTTGAACATAAGGCGAGGCCCCTTTCTGGTCGGGAGCTTCATCGACCGTGCTTTCATTGATAAGTTGGGGAAGGAGCTAGGTGGTGCTCCAACAACCATTAAAGTGCTCATGTTCATTCTGAGCATAAGAGGAGGAGTCTTACCTTATCGGACTCCGCACAATACCAGGTTAGAGGGGTATTTTCCCCATCGCTTCGCCCGTCAGCACGGGCCCCTTCTCAGTGTTTTTTGAAAAGCATCGAAGTAAGGTAAACAAGAGGAAGACAGAAGATTTTGGAACTTTTCGTAAGTGCTAGCTGCCAGATCATATACGGACCGCTTGGTCCGTGTGTCTAGAGATGACAGAATCCAGCAAGTATGTAATACCTCACTTCGGCAGTAGGGTTTGGACGACCAAGGCCTATGGGAACTGGTGGAGAATCTCTAGTAAGGGATATTGGGATCAAGATCACCCTTGGAAAGGGGTGAACGATAACTGGAGCAAGGATACCAGGCAAAGGAGACAGGCGGATGCTCCAGCTCCTGATGCAGTTTTTGTCTTAGATTATCCCTCCAACTAGAGGCCTTTAGGGCTTCCACATGAGATAGCAGGTGATGAGGCCTCGTCATAATTCCTTGCAATGAGGACGAGGACTGAGAGTGTCTTTGACAATCTTAGTTCCATCTTTGAGTGGGATGAGGGCCGACGAGTTCTTGGTTATGAGAAGTGTCCCCCACAGGACTTGAATGCCCTCATTGGGAGTGGTCCCCACAGTAAATTAGCTGGAGGGCCTTCTTAAGGAGGTGGATCTCAAGCGGCAGGTCATACTCTGGCAGGGCGAAAGAAAAGAAAGCGCTCGACCACTACATATACTCGTGCACTGCCTTCAATTAGTGAACATATTCGAAGGCACAAGAGTGTCAAGCTTCCTATGGTGTCAGAATTAAAAGGTAGCTTTTCCTCGTCTGATCTTTTAAGAACTACTACGATATCACCTTCTGTGCTCTCTGGACCACCTTCTGCTTGTATTGAATTATTTTCTTTTTCTTTAGAAACTGAGGCAGACAACTTTGACCGCTCCGAGCCCATTGTCATTGCTTCTGATTGGGAGGTGACTCTAGATCTTGGGGAGGCACACTTGAGTCCAGGGGTAGTTCCTGAACTAGGGGTGGCTCAGATGGAGACTGACGGGGATGAAAACCCTGAAGTAATTGCTCCAGATAGGGGCTTTGATGTTGATGTGGCCTCCATGCCTCAAGAGCTTAGTGCCTCGATCGAGGCTGGGGCTATGAGTCAAGGAGAAGAGGCTGAGGTTGATGAAGTGCCTATGCACCAGGAGGTTGCTGCCTCAGTGGCCGAAGGTCGTGAACATGAGGGAGTTGAAATCTTTGTAGCCGAGGTTCTGGCTGTTGAAGGTGGAAGCCAAATGGAAGAAACTGTGGCTAGAGATGAATTGGATGGCGAAGGCTAAAGAGAATAGGTAGTTCCTGAACTTGATAATGTTGAGGTGACAGTTCAGGTGGATGAAGACGAAGTAGAGGTCCCCATAAGAGAGGGTCAAACCAAAGACACTGGTATTGAAGAACCCAGGTAGGTTGAGGCTGGGGCTGCCTATGACTCCGAAGGGCAAGAAGGTCTAGGCTTTGCCCTTGTTTTAGAGGAACCAGTGGCTCAGATGGCTTTTGCTTCAACAAGCCTGGTCCTTGAGGTCGAGGTTTCTTTAGCAGTAGTGGTCACAACAGCGCCATCTAGGCCTATTTTTAATGATGTTTCTAGCATGATTGTAGGCATGCTTAGAGCAAATCTTCAGGGCTTGAGGGAGCTGCCCCTTGACGAGCTGGATGAAGCCTTAGGGAAACTAAGGGAGTTTGCTGTGACTACTACGGTTGGGAGTGCCCCAGAAGTGCTCTCCCATTTTAATGCAACTCTAAATGAGTTGGAGAGCTGGCAGTTGGGAGCACTACATCATGAAGAAGAAACTGGCAAACTAGCCTCTTTGAAAGAGTCGATCTTGCATCATCGCGAGAAAATAGATGCCTGCATCAAGAAGAAAGGCTTGATACTTGCCGTCAGCAGGACCTCAAGAGGGAGGCGCAAGGAATCTTCAAGAGAATGATTGAAATCCGAGAGGAGATGCTAATACTAAAATAGGAATTCACGGGCCTCGAGACAGAAATGGTTCAGAGGTGGAGGCCTCATTGGTTGAAGATTTTGTCTGAACGCAATGGCACAATTGCGTCAGAAACTATAGCGACGACAGTGGAGACTCAAACACTGGTGGAGCTGAAGAGCGTGTCCAGGGCACGAAGACATCTCCTGCAGCGCGTAGCGCAGCGATCAATCAGATGATTGATCGCTTCTGAACATGTCATTTCCTTTTGCTTGTCCTTGTAAAAGTTCTTAACTGATGAATAAAGCGCTTCTCTCTTTTGACTTTGCAGCATGGTTTCATTCTCTTGTTTTTTTTGCTTCACCTCGTATGATTTCTCTTCTAAATGACTCTCGACACTTTTATTGTCCCAAGAGGCTATTACCCTAGGCCTGTTTTTGCCCCATGATGGGCTACCGCAGCTTGGATAGCTTCGAAGTGGGCAGTCGTTGCTTTTTCTCCTTTTAATGTCTAGTTGGCCAAGGGCTCATAGTTCATTTTCCTCATGATTCGGTGAGCCTAATCACTATTGATAGTCCAGTCAGGAGGGGCCTCGGCCTCCATTACTAGAACATTTTCCTCAAGCTCATCATAATTTTTAGTTTCCGATATGAATTCCTTGAGGTGTTTTGAAGCGATACGCATGACCTCCAATTGACTCTGGAGATTGCGGACTTCGGTTCTTAAGTTTACTAGGGGTTCTTGCACTTGTGGGGAAGAAAGTTGCTCTTCATTGAACTGCTCCCCTGAGAGGTCGGGGAAAAGTAAAAGTTTTAGATGATCACCGGTCTGAGGAGTATCCTCTATACTTATAACAACCGAATTTTGAAAAATATTTCGCAGCGATTGTCATGTCGCTTCGACTTTCATGAGTGTAATGGAGATGTGCAAGACTTTCTACTGATCTAGCATATAGGTGATCCTTGAAGCAGGAAATTCTATCCCCATAGCTTGTTCAATCACAGGAATGACCTCTGGTTCATCTTTCGGCCAAGGTGGCTCAGAACTGGGGGCATAAGGCGAAGAGTCATTTTCGAATGAAGAAGGAGTTTCTTGAGGGATGATGGTTGAGATATTAAAATGAAGAGTAGTTAGGGGTAAAATTCTGCCCTGCCTTTCTTCCTCCTTAGACAAGTTCACTAACATCCTCCGAACAACGTCAACATATTCATGAGACAAGGACACAGTCTTGCTTGTAGACATGTGACCTTCATCATTTGGCTTCTGAGGCGATGCCAGATCTTTAAAGTAATATTTAGCATTGGCATAGTGAGTTTCGGCCATAGGTAACGGTCTTTGGTCAGCAAAGACTGTATGTTGTCTCTCATCTCGACTATATTTGAAGCATTGACGAAATGTTGATGGGACCACCCCTTAGTCATGGAGCCATGGCCGACCGAGGAGGATGTTGTAGGAAGTGTAGGTGTCGATTACATGGAACTGGGTGTAATTGTTCAGCTCACCAATCTTAAAACGAAGGTGTACCGTGCTAGCTGACTTCTCTCCTAATTGATTGAACCCTTGAACTGTAACGTGGGTCGAGGTAAGATCTTTGGATCCCAACCCTAACCGAGTAAGGATCCTCCTTAGAATAAGGTTGACCGCTGACCCTCCACCTAACATAATTCGGTTGATGGGACATGCATGAAATTCGCCAGTAACAAAGAGAGGGCGATTATGAAACTTTTCCCGTAGCTACAGATCGTCCTCTGAAAAGGTGATTGGCATACATCCTTGTAGAATCGTTGGGTCTAACTTTTGGGTTCTACTTCAGTTTCGTACACTTCTAAGTTAGAGAGGACTTGAACCAAAGCCATCCGGTAATCCTTCGAGAGCATGAGGGCATCGTAGAACTGAGAAGAGCTGAAGGTTTCCGTAGATGTCTTATCGCATGATATTTCACCTTTTCTTGATCGAGGCCTTGTGCTCCTGGTCCTGCCACTGATTTGGGTGGTATGTTGGGTTAAGGAGCAAGTTTTGGTAGAAAAGGTTTATTTGGCCTAGCTGGCTAACTTGATTGGACATCAGGCTTGGTTTGAGTGATGGAAGTTTGATGTTTTGGAAGAGACCGAGTGCATGGGATCAAAGGGGTCCCAAGAAATTGGAGGATAGGCGGACTGTTTGATGTATTGGGATTAGGAAGAGCTCAGGGAGATATAAGATAGGCAGACTAGTCTTTGGATTAGGGGGTAGTGGCGGACTAGGGAACTTCGAGGTGCGGCTGCAGCGTCTTCCTTGATGTGATATTTATCTGCCCCATGGTGGGTATTGTTCTTGAAATTTGCACCATGTGGCAAGTTCCTTAAGAATAGGAGCTTTTCCCATTTGATTCTCTCAATCTCTTCTCAAAGTCAAGCTCAGCTGGCCACTAGGGTTTCTTTTGCTTCGACTTCTTGTGCTTCTTTGAAGAAGGAGGCTCTGCCTTGGCTTTAGCTGCCAGGGCATCAACAACTATTAGGAACCCTGCTCCATGTGCGAGGGCCTTTCTCAATCATTTCCGCTGCATCCTGCTTATATTGATTCCTTCGAAATCTCAGTTGAGAGCCTCGAAGTCTAGACATATCAAGGTTGTACCTGCAGAGGACGTAGAAGAGGGGGAATGAGAAGCAAGAGAAGAAGGAGGAGAAGGGTTAGAAGGTGGGGGACTTTTAAGGTCGTTCGCCTCATTCGACCAACCTAGGAAGCATTTTACATCATCTCCAAGGTTGGGCAGGTGCAGGGGGTCTTTTAGGTCTTTCCCTTGCTTAGACTATAGGGGAGTACATTTAACATTGTCACCCCCATCGGACGTCTGCTGAGTGGGAGATGGCACGGGGATGTCTTCTTAACAGGATGGAGAAGGAAAAAGGGTAGGGGCCTAAGAAATTCCTGCTTGACTATGGGTTGAGCAGTCTTGTTTCTTCAGCTAGCAGCCCTTGGTGCCCGTCGTTTTTTGGTTTTATGAGGTGATGTTTGACACATCTCACTGGGCTGGTGAACAGCCCAAGCTTGGTGAATTTCTTCTCACGTTAAAGACTTGAGTCTGTTTCAGCTGTGGTAGACTAACCATGGTTGGGAATTCGAGGGTTCCGTAGAGTCTAAGCCATTGATAGGAAGGTCCTGTTTTGGGAGATCTCCTTGCCCTGATAGCAAAGTGACTTGAACCCAAGTTTCTCCATCTTGATATGAATTCATCTATGGGCTCATCGGGGTCCTGAGTCAGGGTGAGAAGTTGGATGGTTTGAGCCTCTCTCTAGACCTCATAGAAGCATTGATAGAATAGTTTCTCCATCTCCTTCCACGTATGCACTGAGTTTGGAGGATGTCGGGCGTACCATTGAACTGTTGGGCCATTGAGGGTGTCAACGAACTGTCGGAGAAGAAGTCTCCCGTCAGCTGTTGTTTCTCGACAAGCTGCCTGAAAGTGGGCAAGTTGGCCTTTGATAAGGCATTGTGCCCTGTATCCCCGGGATTTGTCTGTTATTTAAGCTATTGGTGACTATAGCGTCGATGTCTGTCTGAGAGACTGGATGAGGGACAAAATTGTCCTGTGAGGTAGAAGGAGGGGGACTGCCGTGGAGGTGCAACGTCAGAATAATGGGAATTGACCTAATGGTTACTCACTGGCGTGCGGCGTCGATACGATCAATCTTTTCCATCATCACGTGTACCATATCCTCAAACCTGTTCATGCGCTCTTCCTACGCATCACCGGGCTCGCTTAGAACAGTAACCACAGCACAAGGCTCATGGAGCTCTTCTTCAAGCTTCACTGTCTGAAGAGGGTAGAAGGGATTCAGGTGAAGAAGGTCATCAGAATTGGTTGTTTTGACTGCCTTGGTCACCTCCCTAGTCAAAATTTACAGACCTCTATCGCGTTTAACCTTGAGGTTTTGATGGACCTCGCACCAAAACTATGATCTAGGTCGCGGATGGTCAGCTCTTCTTGCACAGGAGCGAGCTGTCTACATCAGGTGCGGCAATGAATGAGGGCCAGGAACTGGAGTCATCTTCGGCCAGGGAGGATGAAGGACTCGATCTTCCATCAGATAGATGCCTCGAGGTCTCTTGTGGGCTCGAGAGACATGACCAAAGTGATGGGGCTGGTTCAGGATGGTTCTCTTAGGGAAAACCTTCGAGTATCAAGGCTGAAGGTGCGTGCTCGATGAAGAAGGAGTGGGCAAGAGTAGGGTTGACTCATAAGGAGGCTTGAGTAGAGGGCGAGAGGGCTTCTGTCATGGTGATGCCTATGCGCCTCTTGAAGAAGGGTCAAGGGTGACCTAGGGGTCAACCCGGGCTCGAGCAAGTGGTCTGGCAAGTGTCTGCAAGAGAACAGGTGTAGGCTTGTCCCTTATGCAGGTTAGGGGATAACCGGTTAGCTATCGTTATGCAGGTTACAGGATATGCCGACATCTCTTTTCTTACTACCGATGAGTGTCCCATTGTGTAGCAGGCAATATCATAGTAGCATCCACTACCAATGAGTGTCCCACCGCATAGTGGCCAGTATCAATATAAACAGTGGCCATTCATCACATTATCATAATCGTGTCCACTACCGGTGAGTATCCCACCGCGTAGTGGTCAATAACAATATAAGCAGTGGCCATTCATTTCCTCATAACAGATGAATCATATTTCATCATAACGTCATAGCATTTAGCAAAAGACATGCATTTCATAAGCTATCACATAGCATTTGCACATATGATTTCTCTGTAGCATTTGGCATTCATTGTTAATCATTTCATCATTATCGCGCTCGTCGCTCCTTTTTCTTACAAACTGCAGTTTACATGGCATCATTCACATATCTTTATGGAATTATCGTGGAAGTTATCATATGGCATTGACATTTATCATATATCAGCGTCGCATGGTCATACAATGATGCGGTGACAAGTAATAGTGACATGCCTCTCTTAGCGATGGCGTAGCTCCCAATGTAGGGGGAGTTTCGAGATGCCTCAAATATGAAGCCTTCAGCTACTACACATTTCTTTACAAAAACAGTGATTTGAAGAAATTTGGGTGCCATTTGATGGGCCAATAGCTTAGTACAAAGTGAGCCTTAGTTGCTGGAAACTTCCCTACAACAGTGCGTAGTGACATGTTCACGCATTTTGGGTCATAGCTCAAATTCCATGGGGAGTTTCAAACATCTCAAAACATGCAACTTTAAGTACATTTATAAACCTTTCCAATGGAGATAATTTCAACGTTTTTGGATACCATTATCTAGATCAAAAGCATTGCCAAAAGAGGGCCACATTTATTGAAAATAGTGGTGACTATAAACAGTGTCATGCCTCGACATTTAGGGCCATATCATTTTATCCATGTAAAATATTATCAGGACAAAAAACGTAAACTTGGAGTATACCCACATGTCTTTCATTTTGGACCGATTCTGTCCTATTTGGACTCCATTTGGTCATCGAACATACAGATGCAGAAACATTCACAGTTCTAGAATTTCACATTCTCAAGTTAACATACTTTTAAAGAGCACTTAATAATTTCGAGCCAAGCTACACTTTGGGCTTCAAACATTATTCGTGATAAGGAGTCTCACAGTGAACGATTTCATGAGTTTCCATAAATAAAAAGATCAAACATGTGGTCGACACAGTCATGGCATTGAGAAGCGCAAACTGAAACTTCAACCTCATGTTAACCCATTCATTCTTCACATTTTCCTTTATATCATCTAATCCATTTCAGTACTTTTGCGACACTCGTGGATGCATAAAGATAAACCCACTTACCTTGACTTCTCATGATATCACAAATCCTCACTCATGGCCTTCACGGGCTTTTCTTGGCATCACCAGTGGGTTGTCTTAAAAGGGGCAGCAGTGAACTTCAAGAGAGAGGGAAAAGTTGAGAAAAATGGGAGAGATCCGTGTTGCCCAAGGCTTAAAAAGCGAGGGTTGGTGGAAAACATTGTGGCTGACACAATCACTCATTGCTTTGACACGTATGGGGCATCTCTGAGATGTATAGAGGCTGTACGTTTGACTACGGCTCTCCTGGCGCTGCATTATCAAACATCCAACTGGAGCTGTTCTTCTCTTCCAACCGACGCTACTCTCTTCTCTTCCAACCAACGCTGCTTCAACCAGTGTGCTAATCTCTTCTTATCCAACCGGCACTGCTCCAACCGTTGCATTATTCTCTTTTTATCCAATTGGCACGGCTCCAACTGGCAATGCCTTAGACGACAATGCTCCATACACCTTTCGCGCGTGGCGAAAATCCTTACGCCTTCTCGCTCAACATTACATCTCTCTTCTCCAGTGGCAATACCGGCTTGGGAGAAAATTGTGGCCCTTACATTAACTCTCGCGCCTATTCGGTTTCCCGCTTGGTGACAGTGAACCGTCTCACAGCCTTTCGCCTCCCCGACCGTTACATGCCTGGCCCTACCGGTATTTCCTCTTCTCATTCAGAAACACTTCTCCATCCACCGGGGACCCCCTTATGGCCATGTTCTTTTCACTTACCGATGACCGAAAATATCGGGAAACCACCGGAATTCCTGCAAAAGCTCCCCTATGACCCTGCGGGTTTCCTTCCCCCATTTTCGCACTCCTCTACGCACTGGAAATTCACTAAACTTCTGACAGAAACACTGTTCGACCTCTGTTTTGCCTGACAACAATTGCGAAGATGTCGGGAAGTCATCGAAAAATCCTAAGCAAGTACCAGCAGTCCTTGTTTTCCTCCCTGATGTACTCGAGGCCTCTGCAACCTGCCGATAACCATGGAACTATCGAAAAATCACTAAGGACTCCTGGAAGTAGCCGGTAGCCCTTAGTTCGTTCTCTTCTACCCTCACAAAATCTCTGAAACTCTAGCAGAGTACGGTTGCGACCCTTGAAGTTTCACCAGAGTCTCGGTAAAGCCCTGAGAAAATCCATGTTCCCTGCTTCGAGAGGCACTCTCTGAAAACATTCACAAACACTCTGCGAAGGTTCACAATTTGCTAAAGTTCACCGTAAAGCTCCTGAATGCCTGTGCGTTGTGGCCTGACCGGAGGTTTCTCACCGGAGTTCTCTCTAGCGCTAAAACTCTCCTAACTATTTTACCTAAGGTAAAGCAGTAAAATGGGTTTTACCCCCTTTTATAAACAAAGGTTACACAAAGTGCCCCTCACAAGCTCGAAATGACTCCCTGGTCCTCATCTTCAATCGGCGATACATCCAGGCTAGATGTGAGTCGCTACCGCCTGTGCCTCATGAAACTGCTTCCGTGTGTCCCTTTGATGCTAACGCCTCACATGTCACCCAAAGACTATCACCGTGCGCGTCACTAAGTCTGTCGTTGTGCACTACACCAGAAGTTATCGCCATGCCCTTCCCCAAGTGCTATCAGTGCATGATTCACTAAAGTAGCTATCGCTGTGTGCTTCACTAAAGAAGCTATCACCGTGTGCTTCACCAAGTGTTATCACCGTGCGCTTCATCAAGGGCCTAACGCCTCCTGAGTCGTTCAAAACCTAGAGCCATGCGCCTGCTATGGCACTCTCATCTAGACCATCGTTCTGCATCCCTAGGGAATCCATTCTTTGCACCACAACCATCATATCCTCAGGGAGTCAAGTCTTTAGTCACGACTCTGTTCTCCATGGAGTCTCATTCCCTCACCGCCTAAACGGTCTAGGTGCATGACCAGAAATTGCATGGTCCAAACTATGTGACCCTAAACTATAGTGGAGGTCTAGTTGCACGACCTTAAACTGTCTGGTCCTAGATGCATGAATTTAAAATGCATTGCTATATGACCCTAAACTTTAGTGGAGGTCTAGTTGCACGACCTTAAACTGCATGGTCCTAGCTGCATGACTTTAAAATGCACAGCTATGGTCCAAACAATATAACCTTAAACTGTAGCGGAAGTCTAGTTACACGACCTTAAACTGCATGGTCCTAGCTACATGACTTTATACTGCACAACTATGGTCCAAACTATAGGACCCTAAACTCTAGTGGAGGTATAGTTGCACGACTTTAAACTGCATGGTCCTAGCTACATGACTTTAAACTGCATAGCTATGGTCCAAACTATATGACCCTAAACTGTAGCGGAGGTCTAGTTGCGTGATCTTAAATTGCATGGTCCTAGCTGCATGAGTTTAAACACATAGCCATGGTCCGAGCTACAAGACCTTAAAACTGTAATGCATGTCCCTGTAGCAAGACGTTAAACGACGCGACAAATATCCAATACCATGACTTTAAACTGTGAAATAAATGCACCTTTTTATCGCGTGTATCCTACCACTATCCCCACTAGGGTTGCACCAGTGCTTCGGATTGTCATTCCCATTGGAGCTACATGCAGGCTACTGTCCCTCATCCCCAGTAGGAGTCACATTCGTATTGCAGCCCATTGTCCCTATCAGAGTTAGGGTCATTCTTATCTCTTCAATCCTTAGTGAGATTACATCTATGCTCCGGTCTGCCATTCTCAATAGAGTTACATGCATACCATTGCTCATTATCCCCGTGGAGTCATATTTACCCCATTAATCCCTGGTGACTCCACTTCTCACTGAGCCACTATCTCCAACCCCCACGAGGCTTTACTTACATGGCGACCCACACAATGGTCCACACTACATGACTTTAAACCGCATAGCGATGATTTAGGTGCATGACCCTAGACAGCATTGTCCAAACTGTATGACCTTAAACTGTAGCGAAGGTCTAGTTGCACGACCTTAAACTATATGGTCCTAGTTGTATGACTTTAAACTGCATAACCACAGTCTAAGCTATATGACCTTAAACCATAGGGTACACCCTGGCCGTATGATGATAAACTGCTTTGCAAAGGTCCCGAAGGCATGACCTTAAACACGCCCTCACATATGCGCACACCCCCTTTACGTGCATCTTCATGCACATCTTCCCTAACCGTCCCATCCGTGTGTGCACCCCACCTTCACAATTCCCCAGTGAATCCATCTTCCTTCATTACCATTCATCAATCCCCAGTGAATCTCATCCATGCTCACGTAACGGCGAACCATCCCACCATCCATATTCGTCGTCAGCTAGTGGGTCACCACTTTCAATCTTCCATCCATACATCATCCATCTTTCACAGGTAGCCTCGTGTCATATCCCCAAAGTGAGTCAAATCACCACCATACTCACTCCATGGCCTCTACAGACTGCCATCCATCCCCACTATGGTCTAGCTGTATGACCTTAAACTAAAGTGCATATTCTGGCTACATGACGATAAAAGGCCTCGCACAGGTCCCAAAGGCATGTCCTTAAACACACCTTCACCAAAAAAGAAAATAACAAGCATGGTGTAGACTTAGATACGGGAACGCCATGAGTAAAAATGACAGACGAGCATGGTCGCGAAGCAATGAGTAAAAGAGTTGCGTGAAAATAAAAAGCCAGGCATAGTGAAAGCCCCAAAAGGCGCCGTGAGAAAAATCAGATAAAAAAGGGTGGACATGGCCACAAGGTCACAGCATCAGCCAACACCCAATTGCCAAACAGGCAGAATTCTAGCTAACAAGGTCCACACAAAATCCTCAACTGTCAGGAGCCAATCACAGCACAAGATGGCTCACCCAGGAGTGAGAGCCTCACAAGATCTCTCAAACATGAAAATACAAACTAGTCCTTGAGGGTGAGGACGATGACCGAAAGATCCCTCCAAAATAAAAAAGAGTCCTTGAGGGTGAGGACGATGACCGAAAGATCCCTCAAAAATTAAAAAGAGTCCTTGAGGGTGAGGACGATGATCGAAAGATCTCTCCAAAATAAAAAAGAGTCCTTGAGCGTGAGGAAGATGACCGAACGATCCCTCCAAAATAAAAAAGAGTCCTTGACGGTGAGGACGATGACCGAAAGATCCCTCCAAAATAAAAAAGAGTCTTTGAGAGTGAGGAACATGATTGAAAGAGCCCTCCAAAATAAAAAATTGTCCTTGAGGGTGAGGACGATGGCCGAAAGATCCCACCAAAATAAAAAAGAATCTTAGAGGGTGAGGATGAAGACCGAAAGATCTCTCCAAAATAAAAATGAGTCTTGAGGGTGAGGGTGAGGATGATGACCAAAAGATAGCTCCAAAATAAAAAAGAGTCATTAAGGGTGAGGAAGACAAATAAAAGATTCCTCCAAGAACAAGAAGAGTCCTTGGGGGTGAGGTCGATGAATAAAAGATCCCTCAAAAAAAAAAAAGAGTCCCTAGGGTGAGGATGATGAACACAAGATCCCTCAAAAATGCAAAAAGGCCATCAGGGGTACTGTTCGATAGGGTGAGGATGGTAAATTCCAATCTCTCCATGTCGTAAACTAATCTGACCGGGTGAAGACGTTAAAAACTAACCCCTATGGTCCTGTGAGGGTGAGGACTGCGACAAGTTCCCTCAAAGCCTCTTCTCTCCCTAAAGTCTCCATGGATGGATCAGTACATTGTATCCAAACATCTGAGCATCCTAGTTGCAGGATTGCGTGAATATCCTCGGTGTTTATAGCTAGGAAGAAAAAAGAAATAAAGTCAGAGGAAATTTTTTGAATATTGGCCTTCTCGCTTCTCTCGAAGCACAACAATAGGAGGGTCATGCTATTTGAAGACATTTTTCAGTACCATGGTTCCCCGATGCGAAATAAAAGAGAGAAGCCAGTCAATAAAGCCTAACAAACAGTGGAAATTTCAACAGTCTCAGAATGGCCCCAGAATGGGTAGAAATATTTCTAAGCACTTCAAAAGGCCTCTTGCCAAGTTTCTTCGCAATCTGACTTGTCTAAGGTAGTACAGACAAAGAAACAATTTTGGAAAAATTAGCCTCTAGCACCCTAAAACGAACCCTTATAACTAGAACTATATTTTTGATGCGTCATATAATTATGGGACCATCACTATTAGATCCGGCATGTTTGACAACTTACAGAGGTCAAATTATAGCTTGAACGAACACTTCAGGAAGAAGCTATGAGCGGACGACTGAAATAAGAGAGGGCGCACACTATTCCCATGTGGCCACCTTGGAAGCATTCTCTATTAAAGGGACAGTCATGGACAATGAGTTGTGACGCTCATTTTTCATTTTTCCCTGGCCGGATCGTGCTCAAATTTTGTGAGCGTGTTCATCTCGTCAGACGAGCATTTCGAAATGTGGCACACCCCGTGA
This sequence comes from Amborella trichopoda, assembly GCF_000471905.2. The sequence goes on from NW_006498192.1 coordinate 472,382, forward strand.
TGACATCCAAACAGGAAGAAAAGATAGAGAGAAGTTGTTGATCCGTGAAGAAAGTTGTAGGACAATCAGCAGTGACATGCTTTCTCGAGCACCTATATCATGGCGCTCACGCATCGGATCGACATGAGACCAGTTCTAACGTGTGCGTAAGGTCTAGGGCTATCATTGGTTCAATCCTTGTACACAATGGATGGTCGGATTATGCGCACGAAGGCGTCGAATTGACTGTAATTTTCAGCCGCTGGAATTCAGATTCCAGCCAAAGTCCAAGATTGCCCAAAACTTCATTCGGGCACCAAATTGCATCCAGTTTGTCGCAACGTGATCGTGGTAACATGTTCAGTGTAATGCAGCGAAGAAGTCGAAGAAAAACATCGAGATGAAGACGCACTATAAATCAAAAGATTTTAAGATCCATTCAAATTTAAAGTTATGTGATCGTGTTAGTAAAATATGATTCATGGCTTAAAATTAATATGAAAATAATCGTAGCATCAAGCCTTACATGATGGCAATCATCTTTTGTTCATTCGGATGCCAGATCGTCAATCGATTGTCCGAGAAGAATCAAGAACATCCTAAGTTCTTAGCAGGGACTGCTTTGAAATTTCTCCAATTGTTATGCAGGGGCAAATCAGTCATTTAGCAACATATTTTCTTATTTTTTTTATTTTTGATAAATTGTAATTATCATCAATTAGAGTTATTTTTGGGTGATCTACCCACATTTCAACGCTAGTCTATAAATAGACATTACCTCTCATTGTAAAAGAACCGCTCTTTTGCGGACTCACAGAGACTCTTTCTATTAATAAAAATTCTCTTTCAAGAGCACGAGTTGGGTCACATTTCTTATTTGGAGAGAGATAGGAGAGAGAAAGTTCGTAATGGTACTCCTCCCACCTTCAAGGTATTTTCCCTCTCTTCCCTTCTTCTCTCTCTGGTTTTCTTTTCTCTCTTCTTCTCTCTCTCTCCTTCTGATTCCTCTTCATCTGAGTCTTTCTCAGAGGCCATGCGTGGTGGTGGTAGTGTCGTGCATGCCTTTTTCTTCCTTCCCCCACTGGTGACTTTACAAGTCGTGCATGGCGATGGCTGCTCCATGCGTGAGCCTCAGTCTCCTTCTCTTTGTTCTTCTCTTTCCCTCAACGTGGTTCGCGTCCAACGACGTGTATTGCCGACCGCGAACCATCTTTCTCTCTTCTCATGGGTTTTAAACGCCACTGCCCATCTTCGCCCATAGGGATCTCACCCTATTGCGTGCCTATTGCAGACGGTGATGCTTATTGCTGCCCGTGAAGGGTCGCGGCAACGCTTATCGCCGTCCGCAAGCTTCTTTCACGTGCTCTGTACCTATCGTCGTCTGCAAGCTTCTTTCGCCCGCTCTGTACCTATTGATGTCAGCAAGCTTCTATCGCGAGCTTTGTATCTATCGCCGTCTGCGAGCTTCTCTTGCCCTCTGTGCCTATCGCCCCCCGCGAAAGGGTCGTAGTGATACCTATCGCTGTCCGCAAGCTTCTTTTGCATGCCCTTGCCTATCGCAGACGACGATACTTCTCATTGCCCACAAGGGTCGTGCTGCCTTTTCATGTTGCTAACGGTGATTGCTAACATCGTCTGCAGTTCATTCCTCGCCCTTTCCCTGCGAGCAACAATGTCTAGCGCCATCTAGGGGGCTACGACACTGTTACTCCACGACTGTAGGTGGCGAGGCCTAACGACACTAGTACCTTCCTACTTTGTCGTTTTGCATCTTCTCTTCGTCCTCTTTTCTCCTCTTCTATTTTCTTCTCTCTTGACTAAAGGACAAACTCAGTCTGGCACTGCCATAGTGGTCTGGTTGTTGAGCAGTATTATCGTTGTGCTGGTCTTGAGCACCATGCCCATCTTGCTTTCACACTAGATTAGGACAGTCATATCAACCTTAGTTTCGAGTAGTATTTTCGTCATGCCGATCTGAGTTACTGCCCCATCTTGCTTCCACTTCGAGTCGGTCACTGTCTCGTCCCCTTGTCAAGTCCTCTTCTCTCTTCTCTCTATATTCAAACGCTCTTCTTCATCACCCTAACTTCTCATCTTCTCTGCCATATGAATGTGCAATGCCCTAAGACAAGGTTGGTCCCTCGGCCCACTTGTCTTACAAATTACCCATGATAGCGTTGTGCAGAAAACAAGGATATTGCAGGTCAAGGGAGGTGATTTTGAACCAGCTAAAACAGCTGGGGGGCTTTCCGTCGTGATCAAAGAGGGCGCCCTCGCGAGTCAGCTCAAGTAAGTCAATGACCCAGGTGAGGCTTGTCCCCACCTCACGTTTAAAATTTCTCTCTCACTAATTGGGCACCAGGCCTTATTTTGTGAACAAGGTTCCAAAGATAACGATCTCAGTTCCCGAGTCTTCCGAGCCCGAGACACGTGTCACCCGATCACCTAGATCAAGGGAAGCGAGATCGAGGCATCCAACTTGTTTTATGAACAAGGTTCCCGGGTCTCTGTTTGAAGATATTTTTCAGCACCAAGGTTCCCTGATGCAAAATAAAAGAGAGAAGCCGGCCAATAAAGCCTGATAAATAGTGGAAATTTTTATGGTCTTAGAATGACCTCAGAACTGGTGGAAATCTTCCTAAGCCCTTCAAAATACCACCTGTCATGTTTCGTCGCAATGTGACATGTTTAAGGAAGTGCAGACAAAGAAACAATTTCAGAAAAATCAGCCTCGAGCACCTTATAACTGACCCCCATAACTAGAACTATATTTTCTGTGCATAAACAATTGTGGAACATCTCCAATGGATCCAGCACAGTTGAAAACCTCTAGGAGTCAAATTTCATCTTGAAAGGACACTCCAGAAAGACGTTGTGGGCGAAAGATCGAAAATGATCGTAGCATCATGCCATACATGATGGCAATCATCTTTTGTTTATTCATACGTCGGATCGTCAATCAATCGTCTGAGAAGAATCAAGAACCTCACAAGTTCTCAGTAGGGAGTGTTTAAAAATTTCTCGAATTGTTAGACAAGGGCAAATCAATCATTTTGATAAATTGTAATTATCATCAATTAGGGTTAGTTTTGGGTGATCCACCCAAGTTTCAATCCTAGTCTTTAAATAGATGCTACCTCTCATTGTAAAAGAATGACCCTTTTGAGGACTCACAGTGACCCTTCCCATTAATAAAAATTCTCTTTCAAGAGCACGAGTTGGGCCACGTTTCTTCTTTGGAGAGAGAGGAGAGAGAAAGTTTAGAACTGTACCCCTCCCACCTTCAAGGTATTTTCCCTCTCTTCCCTTCTTCTCTCTCAAGTTTTCTTTTCTTTCTTCTTCTCTCTCTCCTTCTGCTTCCTCTTTGTCTAAGTCTTTCTCAAAGGCCATGCACGATGGTGGTAGTTTCGCGCATGTCTCTTTCTTACTACCCCCTCTGGTGACTTCGCAGGTCGTGCATGACGATGGTGGCCCCATGCGCGAGCCTCAGTCTCCTTCTCTTTGTTCGTCTCTTTTCCTCAACATGGTTCGTGCACGACGATGTGTATCGTCGACCGTGATCCATCTTTCTCTCCTCTCACAGGTTGCAGACGGCACTTGCCATCGCCGCTCACAGGGGTCTCACCCTATTGCGCGCCTATCACAAATGGTAACGCCTATTGCCACTCGCGAAAGGTCGCGGCAATGCTTATCGCCGTCCACAAGTTTCTTTCATGCGCTCTGTACCTATCACTGTCCGCAAGCTTTTTTCATGTGCTTTGTACCTATCGCCATCCACAAGCTTTTTTCACGCGCTCTATACCCATCATCATCTGTGGGCTTCTCCTACGCCCTATGCCTATCACAGACGGTGATGCTTATCATCGCCTGCGAAGGGTCGCAGCGATACTTATCGTCATTTGCAAGCTTCTTTTGAACACCCTTGCCTATTGCAGATGGTGATACCTCTCGCCGCCTGAGAAGGGTCGTGTTGCCTTCCCGTATTGCTGATGGTGATGGCTAACGCCATCTTCATTTCATTGCCCACCCTTTCATCGTAAGCAATAGTGTCAAGCACCATCCAAGGGCCACGACACTGTTGCTCCACGGCTGTAGGTGGTGATGCTTAATGCCGTCGGGACCTTCCTCCTTTGTCATATTGCATCTTCTCTTCGTCCTCTTTTCTCCTCTTTTATTCTCTTCTTGCTTGACTAAAGGATAGAATCAGTCCAGCACTGTCATAGCGGTCTGGTTGTCAAGTAGTATTGCCATCGTGCAGGTCTTGAGCATCATGCCTATCTTGCTGCCACACCAGCTTAAGACAGTTATATCGGCCTTAGTTTCTAGTAGTATTGTCGTCGTGCCGGTCTGAGTTACCATGCCTATCTTGCTTCCACTCCGAGTCTGTCACTGTACTAGTCTAGCTATCATGCTAGTCTCGTCCCCTTGTCAAGTCCTCTTCTCTTTTCTCTCTTTAGTCAAACCCTCTTCTTCATCACCCTAACTTCTCTTCCTCTCAGCCATATGAATGTGCATTGCCCTATGATAAGGGTAGGTCCCTCGGCCCACTTGTCTTTCAAATTAACCATGATAGCGCTGTATAGAAATCAAGGAGATTGCAGGTCAAGGGAAGCGATTTCGAACTTGCTAAAGCAGTTGGGGGGATTTCCATCGTGATTTAAGAGGGCGTCAGCATGAGTAAGCCCTAGTAAGTCACGGACCCAGGTGAGGTTGGTCTCCACCTCACGTTTAAAATTCCTCTCTTACTAATTGGGCACGTGCCCTTGTTTGTGAACAAGGCTCTCGAGAGAGCGATCTCAGGTCTTGGGTCTTCCGAATCCGAGACACGGTTCACCCGATCACCCAGATCCGGGGAGGCGAGATTGAGGTATCTGACCAGTGGTGTCTCCAGATTATCAAGGCAAATACTATAGCTGCAAGCTCGAAATCATAGGTTGGATAATTCTGCTCATATGGTTTCAACTGTGTGGAGGCATATGTAATGACCTTCCCTCACTGCATAAGTACACAACCGAGCTATTTGCGAGAGGCATCGTTGTAAACTACTAAGTCCTCATTTCCTTCAAGTATGGTCAATATCAAAGCCATTGTCAGCCTCTTCTTTAGTTCCTGAAAGCTCTTCTCACAATTATCTGACCACACAGACTTTATATCCTTCTGGGTCAGCCGAGTTAGAGGGAGCGCTATCTTAGAAAATCCTTCTACAAAGCTCTTGCAATATCCGGCTAGACCCCAGAAAACCACGGACCTCAGATATGTCGGTCGGTCTTCCCCACTTGCATACAACTTCAATCTTATAAGGGTCAGCTGTGACCCCCTCCTTAGAAACAATGTGCCCAAGAAATGCCACACTAGGAAGCCATAACTGACTCTTACTCAACTTAGCATACAACATTTTTGACCTAAGAGCCTGAAGAACTACTCTCAATTGCTGCTCATGCTCCTCTAGGCTCTTTGAATACACCAAAACATCATCAATAAAGACCACAACAAAATTGTCTAAAAAGAGTCTGAAAATCCTATTCATCAAGTCCATGAAAACAGTCAGGGCATTAGTCAATCCGAATGGCATCACCAAAAACTCATAGTGACCATATCGAGTTCTGAATGTGGTCTTGGGAACATCTCCCTCCTTGACATGCAACGGATGATAACCCATTAAGAGATCAATCTTAGAGAACACTTGGGCCCCTTGAAGCTGGTCAAAGAGGTCATCAATCCTAGGCAGAGGGTACTTGTTTTCCATTGTTACTTGATTCAACTACCTATAATCGATGCGAATCCTCATGGACCCATCCTTCTTCTTCACGAATAGGACCGGTGCACCTCAAGGGGACACACTAGGTCAGATGAATTCCTTCTCCAACAACTCTTGCAATTGCACTTTCAGCTCCTTTAATTCTATTGGGGCCATCCTATATGGGGCTTTAGAGATGAGAGTAGCACTAGGGACCACAACTATCTCGAACTCTATCTCCCTTACTGGATGTAAAGAGGATAACTCCTCGGGAAAAACCTCAAGGTATTCTCTTACCACTGGTATCTCTTTTAACTTAGTTTGGACATCCTGATTCTCTACCATATAGGCTAAATACCCAACACATCTTTTAGCCATACGATGATAAGCCCAAAGGGACGAAATAAAATGTAGAGGGGGAGCATCCTTGATATCAACAAAGCACAGTTCAGGTTGGGTAGGGGATCTAAAGTCACAGTCTTATCATAACAGTCAACAATGGCATGGTGTGTGGACAACCAATCCATGCCCAAAATAACATCAAAGTCCTGAAGATCTAAAAGTATCAAGTCTATGGGTAGGACAAAGCCCACAAGAAAAACCCCACACTGTTTGTACACCATATTAGATTCCATAGAAGCCCCCATAGGTGTGCACATTACTAAAGTACAGTCAAGGAGTGAAGGTTCAATATTTAGATGACATACAAAACGCGGCGCAACAAAAGAATGAGAGGAATCAGAGTCAATCAAAATTTTACCCTCTCTACCACAAGCAAATAACATACCACGGATCACTAAGGTACCTCCTGCTCCGTAAGTGCAAACACCCGACCTTGAGTCGTCCGTTTGTTCTTCGGCTTCATCACGGGGCAGTCCTTGATCAGGTGGCAAGGATTTCCATACTTAAAGCATGCCATAGTCTTTTGCTAGAACTAGGAAGTCGTATGACCAAACTTCCCACAAAAGCCACAGTGCACTGGCTGGTTTTACTTGACATCCCTCTGGAAGGTCTTTTGAGCCTTTATGTTTCCATCCTGAGTACGCCCTCTAAAATTTCTCCTAAGAGGCGGTCGAGTCTACCTCCCAAAATTCCCAGATGGTGGTGCTCTTACTCTCCCTTCTTTCCTCAACCGGAACTCCACACAATCCTTCTCAATCTTCAAAGCTAAGTCCACCAATGGGGAGAACACCTTAAGGTTGGTTGACATTACTCTCCCTCAAATATCTAGCTTGAGGTCCCTCTCAAATTTTCTCGCCTTACGTGCCTCTATGTTAATGATATGGGGTTCATACCGAGAGAGCTCTGTAAACTTGGCTGCATATTGTTCTACCGACAATCTCCATTGTTGCAGCTCAATAAACTCAACTTCTTTTCTCTCTCGAATAGAATCTGGGAAATACTTCTCATTAAATGCCACTAAGAAGTTCTCCCAGGTAACCGCAATCCCGGTCTCCACCCAAGGCTGTTTCACCGAACTCCACCAATGCTCGGTATCCCCTTCTAGCACAAATGTCCTCAATCTAACTTTTTGCTCATCAAAACAATGTAGAACCTCAAAGATATTCTCTACTTGCCTCCTCCATCTTTCAGCCTTTTCCTCTCTTCCATGTCCCTAGAATGCAAGAGGTGCAAGTCTCCTAAATCTCTCAATCAGTTCACTATCTGTCTGGTCTAGGGTAGGGGAAGCCAGGGCCGGCATACAATCCTTCATAACTTGAGTCATGGCCCCGAGCGTCCTAATGAATTCCTTGAAAGCCAATGTGTTCCCATTACTCGAGCTCGAATTGTTGGCACGAGTCCTCAGCATCTTGACCTAAAATATGAACACCCAGATGCTAGTTACTGACCTATCCCAAAACCACTCTAAGAACACTTCTATTATTCTCTAGTCCAAGAATCTTATCCTGGCTGCTATGATACCATAACTGTCATGACCCCATCCCCTACCACACACCGAAGGACGATATGGTGTAGGATCGTGACCACATGTAGCGAATGCCACTTAGGTGGGAGTGCGCTCAATGCTTTGAAACTATGGAAATCAAAGCCAACCATAAAATAAAAACCAAACTAAAAAACAGGAAACATACAACCCACAAACATACTGGGCAATTCAAGTCCCAAAATTTCATAAGATAGATCCAAAATATTACAAGAGAGTTCAAGGCACCAAAGGCCCAACAACAATACATAGTTTCAAAGAAAAAATAACTAGATGGCCAAACTGCCATCTAACACATACAATCAAAACAAAGCTTTCTCAAGAAGTACGGGGATCCAACAGCTAGTCACGATCACCAGAATGCCCTTCCATAAACCCGGCAGCTATCGCTCTACATAGATGAAAGTTAAAGGTGTGAGTTATAAATCTCAGTAAGTAGACCGCGGTGCCATGCTTTCCTGCCTATCAATATCATCTCACAACAATGCTCAAGGTGCTATGTCATTCTTACAGAACATGTTTCGTGCATCATAATCATATCTATCAGTGTGTCGTGCATGATTCATAGTGAAGCAGCAACAAATCAGACCAATCATATATGATAGGAAGCATAGATAAATCAAATCATTCAACCATACAAATCTTAACAAATCAACATATGAAGGTAAGCATCAACAATTACTAACTAACTCACTCACATTCCAATCATATATGATAGGAAGCATAGATCAATCAATCATTCAACCATACAGATCTTAACAAATCAACATATGAAGGTAAGTATCAACAATTACTAACTAACTCACTCACAGACCAATCATATATGATAAGAAGTAGAGATCAATCAAATCATTCAACCATACAAATATTAGCAAATCAACATGTGAAGGTAAGCATCAACAATTGCTAACTAACTCACTCCGTAATTTGCCTACTCCCGAACTAGAAGCCCTATCCATCAGGCTAAGCCAATCCCATTGCTTAAGATTTCTACCATCACTCAGGAGGGAAAACAATGAAAAATGGGGGAATCCATTTCGTAATGTTTTCACACACACATACACACAGTCCCCAGTGCACTTTGGGGCTTTTAATAGGCAATGGCCTTGCAAGACACTACCCTTTATGCCACCTTGGCTAGGAGTGTTACACCTTCTGGGTGTCAATCACTATGAATGGGGGAGCAACCATCCAAACATCATCTACCCTGACTCCCATCCTATCATGGGGCAAGCTGGAGAGGTCACAAGTCAGGCAATGCAATACGCTCAAAACATGCAGATTAATCACATATCATAGTATGGTCATGCAATACGCTCAAAGCATGCCAATAAATCACATATCACAGTATGGTCATGCAATACGCTTAAAGCATGCCAATAAATCACATATCACAGTATGGTCATGCAATACGCTCAAAGCATGCCAATCAATCACATATCAAAGTATGGTCATGCAATACGCTCAAAGCATGCCAATAAATCACATAGCTGATCACACAAGTGTTTTCATATATCGCATGTCACATGTCACATAGCATATTTGAAACTCAAGTACACATGTCACCTCAGAAAATGTATCATAACATGTATTCATATCATAGCTGAGCACGTCTTACTACAAGCATTCATAACATAACAAAGCATATGTCATTATCATGCATTCATATCACAACAAAGCATGTATTACTACATGCATACACATCATAGTTGAGCATGTATTACTACATGCATTCCTATCATAACAGAGCATACTTCCATTTCATAATAGAATATGCCTCATTGTAATGCATTCATTTCACAACGAAGCATGCATTCATTCCATAAGCGAGTATGCTTCATTATCATGCCTTCATTTCATAATAGAGCATGTTTCATGCACACATATCATAACAGAGATAGGTTCATATGAAACAACAATATGTCCAAAGCATACTACATAGCATCAGACTCATTAGCTCAAAAGACATCTTCCGATGATTTTTTTGATTTGTCACAATGAACATGGTACACTTATAAAGGCATATCATGAGATAAAAATATCATTTGGACCTAAGACCACTTTTATAACAATCTAGGCTCATGAAAACATATCTTTCATGAAGGGGGTGACCCCAAATTTTGGGTTAAAGTTTGCCAAACTATTTTATGTTCTTGAAAGAAATTCTTGTTTTCATAGCAAAAAAACTAGGATAGTATACTCAGAGGAAAATAGGCATAACTTTCAAATCACAGGGAATTTAGTCATAATTCTACATCCATTTTCAAAGTATATTCGTTTATCTTTCATTTAGAAGTGTTTTGACCTTATTCTGATATATTTTAGTTAGTGAAAAGCTTCACACAAAACAAGAAACAGTTCTAGAAAGTTCTTGTTTTTACAACATAAAACCCAGTGTGACATCCTCATGGAACTTGGGTATAACTTTCAAACTATAGGATTTTATCATGATTCAAAAACTAGTTTCAAAATATACTCATTTAGCTATTATTTAAAAGTGGTTTCACCTTACTCTGATATGTTTTGGTCGTCAAAAAAACTCTACAAAAAAACACGTTAAATTCTTAGAATTTCATTTCACAAATCCGGCATGCTTCAACAAATGCTTAATAACTTTCAAACCAAAATAGGTATTGATAAGAGGTCTTTTCCATTTTAAAATATACCCAAAGGGATACTTGCTCACAAAATTTCATTATCTAAAGAGATATATAAGATACTCAAAGAGTTTCTCAAACTGGAGCCACAGCTCTAGAAAACACAGTAAACTCGAGCAGGATTTCAATAACATGCATCCACACCCATTTTCACACCCATAGTCATACTTAAATCTTATACTTTGATGACCTAAGCAAACATGCATCAATCCAAAGCATGAAAATACGAAAACCATATCTATTTACAGCACTAAATAAAACTCCGCAGTGCTCCACACAGATTTCACTCCACATGTCAAGCTCTAAAGGATGGATTCAAACTCAAAGGCTCAAGGCTGGGAAAGTTCTCAAAGCTCAAGGTCTTAAGGAAAGAGGGGGAGAACATGGGTGAGAGAAGCAGGGAGTAGAGAGAGAGAGAAAACCCAATGGATGGGTGTGAAGAGGGTATATATAAGCAAAAAGGGGTGGCAACATGCCAATGCCACATGGCATCTAAGAAGGCATGCATGAGGAGAGAGAGAAGGGCAAGCATGGGGAACATCATCATGAGATGGAAGCATGTAATTGACAAGTGGCATTCAAGAGGAGAGAGAGGGAGCAAGCATGGTGGACATCATCATTATGGGCTAGAGCATCCTTGTACCACATGGCACACAAGCTTGGAGAGAGAGAGAGAATATGAAACAAGAGAGAGAACAAGTTCCCCTTAGACTACCGTACACCACCAGCGCCCAACATTGCACACAAACGGCCTCGCTCTCAGCAATGAACTCGTCTGTCTACGCTCACAATGCGTGTCCATATCGATCCGTGCTCGTTAGCATGCCACAACCATCCGTGCTCAACAGCTCTCCAATCCACCCCCGCACAAAAGCATAATAGCCATCGAGACACCCCAGCGCACAACCCATCCGCGCATCATCGCGCGCCGACTGCACTCAACAATGCACTTATTCACCCCCATCTTACTACGCACACACACACCTGCACTCTCACGTGCGCATACACACTTGCCCGTGCATGCGCTTTAACACGTATCCACCCGCCCGTAATCACCTGCTCGTGCTTAACCGCGCACTGATCCGTCAATGCTCTCTCAAGTGCGCTCGCGCCAGCTCCCTCATGCCGACGGCCTGCCGATGAATTACAATACGTCGAAAAAGTTTGGGTCCTTATAGGTACCTCTCTTATCAAAGAAAACCTGGCACAACAACAAACAATGCCCACAAAGTGCTCCTTTTCTGCCTATCCAAAACATGGTCTTAGATGTCGACCTCCACCAGAAGACCCCAAACAAAATCTGACTGATTGGGAATAAAGCACTTCAGCAAGGCCCCTAATTGCCAGAAGAGCTTAGATTCTATTCGATTGGGTCTACAAGCCCTTAAGCAAGGCCCCCAGTTGTTGGAACAAAATTTTGAGTTGTTGAAGTGGGTTTACAAGCCCTTACACAAGACCCCCACCAGCGGCTCAAAGTCTCTTCTCCCCTGAAGCGTCAACGGATCTGGGTTTACAAGCCCTTAAGCAAGGTCCCCAGACATACAGCACCTTATTCCCCCCTTCGAAAAGTAGCTTTACGTGATTCTCCCTTTGGCGGTCGTGTCGATTCGATGGTCAGAAGGAAAAATGAAAGTCAAAGGTCCAATTTTGATTTTTCAATGTTGCCCTTCTCACTTCTCTCGAAGCGCAACATCTGGTGGGTCAAGCTATTGAAGTATATTTTTCGACACTTATTATCCCCGATTTGCATAAGGAGAGAGCAATATGCAACCTAAGACCACAGGAACCCAGAATGCCTATGGATTATGGAAGCAGCAGGCCAATAAGCCCTTATGCTGAGTGTAATTTATGATGGTCCCTAGAATGGCCCCAAGACGTTGATAAGGGTCCCTTAATAACACCCGCTAAGTCTTGTTACAATCCAATGAGATTAAAGTGGATAAGATGCCAAATCCGGTTTCAGAATTTTGCCTTTATCATACTAAAAAGTGACCCTGCAACTACAACCCTATTTTATGAGCTTCAAACGACCATCTTGTCATGTCTGTTGGATTCATAAGGTTCAAAAACCCCTGGGTACCAAATTTCAGGCCATCCGGACACTCCTGAACCAACCTATGGCCAACTTACCAAAAATTCGTAGGTCGCACGCAATCCTGGTGCACCCTCGGAGAACTAGCTTCCACTTATCGAAACTGTACTTTCCAATTTTGGGCTGAACTTTCCATGATTGTATCTCCCTCATCTCAGGATGAAATAAGCTGTAACTTTGGGAGGATGTTCATCTTGTCGGCCCGATTATTTTGACATATGGCTTGCCTGATGGCGTAGCCTAAGCTAAGAGAAATCAAAGAAAGAAGATCACCAAGGAAAAAATAAAAGTTGCAGGAAATTTGAAGAAGAAAGTCCCTTTGATCAAATGACCTGATCATGACGCTTGCGCACCCGATCAACCTAAGAATGAATGCGTCACGACCCCAAGGTAAAAAATTCCATTCAGGCTAAACCTCACGCATGATGAACGATCAAATTCATCGTATTTTAAGGACAAAAATGAGGCAATTTTTGGCTATTGGAATCCCAATTCTGGCCAAAATTTCCAAATTGAGAAAAGGACCATTCTGATGCTAAATTGAGTCATTCTTGTGGCAAAATGTTTAGGATGACTTGCTCGTCAATCTACAAAAAAGAAATTGAGGAAAACATTTAGTGAATAAGAGATATCTTGATCCAAAACTCTCAAGATCCTCAATATTCTGCCGCTCAAAGCTAGCAGCTGAAGACCGCGATTCATGGCTTAAAACTTATGTAAAAATGATCCTCTTACTAAGCTCTCCAAGTTACTGATACTATTTTGACCAGATAATGGCCGGAAGAACCCCATGGCAGCCACAAGAGATTCACGTGAACTCATGGAAATGACAGGAACTCATCTGGAATTGCTCAGCTTGTTACAGGAAAGGGCAAAATCATCATTTTTACCCTCTCTTTTAGCATTTATTTAATTAAAAAAAATGTATTTTTCAGCCATTAGGTCAGTTTTTAGGCATCCACCCATGTTTCTCATGTTGCCTATAAATACCCAGCATGTAATAACTCAAGAGGCGGCTTCTTTTGATCTCCCAAAGAGTTTTTTTAGCTCGGGGATCATCTCTTGATCTCTTAGTGTAACTCTCGATTGTTTCTAGTAAAGAATTCTCCCTTATTGCAGTTAATTTCATTTTGTTCTTTAGAGAGAGAGAGTAGAGAGAATATTTTTACCCATTACCTCTGGTCTTAGCCGTCGAGCCAAGACCCACTAGGTAATTATCTCTCCTCCCATATGTAAGGTGAGGGGCTGACAATTATGCAGTCAACCCTGTCGTTCTCTTCTTTCTTCTTCCTATCATTCGTTCCCCCCAGCTTCGCACTCCACTTTCTTTCTTCATCGAACAACGGTCTGAGCCTTTTCTCGGAGTGATCGGCCTCAACTGTCGCTTCACTCTCTCTCCTCTTTTCCACTTTCCTCATTACTTCTTTTCTCACCTCTCTTTATTCTCTCTCCTCTTTCTCTCTCTTCCTCCCTCTCTCATCTCTTTCTCTTTCTTCTCTCTCCTATTTCCCTCCCTTCCTCTATCTTTCTCCTCTCTCTCTTTCTTCTCTCTCATATTTCCCTTTTTTTCTCTCTCCTCTCTTTCTCTTTCTTCTCTTTATTCTCTCTCCTCTTTCCCTCTTTCCCTTTCTTCTCTTGCTCCTTTCTCCTCTTTCTCTCTCTCTTCCTCTCTTCTCTTTTTCTCTTTTTCTCTCTCCTCTTTTCCTCTTTCTCTCTCACCTCTCTTTTCCTTTCTTCTCTTTCTTCTCTCTCCTCTTTCTTTCTCTTCCCTCCTCTCCTTCTCTTTCATCTCTCTCCTCTTTCCCTCTCTTTCTCCCTCTCTCCTCTTTCTTTCTCTTTCTTCTCTCCTCTCTTTCCCACTTTCTCTCTCTCCTCTCTTTCCCTTTCTTCTCTTTTTTCTCTCTCCTCTTTCTCTGTTTCTCTTTCTCCTCTCTTTCCCTTTGTTCTCTTTCTTCCTCTCCAATTTCTCTCTTTCTCTTTCTCCTCTCTTTCCCTTTGTTCTCTTTCTTCTCTCCCCCCTTTCATTCTCTTCTCTCCTCTCTCCTCTTTCCCTCTCTTTCTCCCTCACTCCTCTTTCTTTCTCTTTCCTCTCTCTCCTCTTTATTTTTCGTTCTTGTCTCCCCTCTTTCGCTCTCTCTTCTCTTTCTCCCTTCTCTCGTTTTCTTTCTTCTCTCCCTATTTTCCCTCTTTCCTTCTCTTTCTTCTCTTCTTTATTTCCTTTTCTTCTCTCTTTTTCTCTCCTCTCTTTCTCTTTCTTTTTCTTCTCTCCCCTCTTTTCCCTCTTTCCTCCTCTTTCTTCTCTCTTCTCTCTTTCTCTTTCTTCTCTCTCCTCTGTCTCTCTTCTGCTCTTTTCTCTCCTCTTTCCCTCTTCTACATTTTATCCCTTCTCCTCTTCTCCTTACTTTCTCACTTCCTCTCTCCTCTCTCTCCCTCCTCTTCTTTCATCCCTTCTCCAAACGGTGGTACAAGCCACTATCCACACCCTTTCTTCCACCTATTCCTTCTTCTTCTCTTTTATGCCTTCTTCCTTCTCTCTCCTCTCTCCCCCGGATTGCAACTTAAACCACGGTGTGTATCTCTCCTTCATCTACCTCCCTTCCCCTGACGACAAGACATGCCATCGTCCATATCTCTCCTTTGCTCTTCTATTCTCTCTTCTCTCTATTCTATATCCTCTCTATTCTCTTCATCTTATCCTCTCCCTCTGTATTCTCACTTTCTATTCTCTTTCTATCCCTGATCTTCTATCTCTTATCTCTCCTCTCTAATCTTCCTCACTTCTTCACTCTCTCCCCCTCTTCTCCCTTATCTTCATCTTTCCTTACTCTTTCCTCCATGAACTCAAAACTTCATGGCTTTTTTATTAAGAAGGCACCGTAAGGTTGCCGGATTGATAAGGAACTAACGACACCTCCCACCATTTTTCTCCATCGTCTTTGTACATTTTCCTCTCGGACGTACATATATGCTTATGCCCATACTTAGACAAGCCCGAATACCCTTGTATGAATATTCTTATGTGTGTGTATAGTCGTAGGAAGGAAGAAAAGGAGGCCAAGGGGGTTGAATTAGAACCAGTCTCAGACTTGGGGGACTTTCTTCATGATCTAAGAGGGTGCTCAAGCGAGCTAGCCCGAGCGTATCACCGACCCACGTGTGGTGCGCCTCATGACCCAAATTCCTCTCATAACTGTTAGTATTCCTACCCTCGTCCTCCCTACGCTGTTTCTGAGAGAGCGGTCTGAAGTCGCAAGTTCGTCTTGAACCCACAACCATGTCATCGAATCGACCCGACCCGGAGGGCGAGATCGACGAGCTTGACCAGTGACAAGTAGAAATAGGAAGAAGGGGGCCTTAAAAGTCTTATTATCCAGACCGCCTTCAATTTGAAGTGTAGCTTAAAGGGGTTTGAGTTTGTAGCTTTGGATTGGAGAGTTTGGTAGGATGGGGGTTTTCTCAAAGGGGGTCTTCTCTAAAACTCAAGCTAAGGCTTAACATCAAGAGATTTTTGGGCATAGTCTGGGCATAAGATCAAGAGAACGCTGACCTTTTTCTTGATGTAAAAGGGGCTTTTTATAGGTGAAAATGAACCCATGACAGCTTGTATCAAGTTTTGTGCAATTTATTAGGTCTTCAGAGCTTTGGTTATATTTGGACTGACGCTAATGTTAGCTGGAATGGCTCCATGTCAATAATGTTGTAATAATGACGATCAATAGATTTTAATTACTCACTAATGCGGGTTCTGTACGACCTGTCAGATTTTGGTTACATTGATAATGGCACCGACGACATTCTGACTCCCTTCAAGCACTGTCTAAGACACGTGTCGTGCTTTAGTAGCTCCGATTTGATCAATCGCAATTTGAAGCTATTCTGACTAGTGCAGGAGACATTCCGACCAGTTGTCCCGCCGTCTTCGTTGTACCTTCATCTTATCAACAACCAATAGGAAATATACAACCTTACTCCATACTAACATCTAACATGCCAATACGGGTCTATCATGATGGCACGTACGGACTGAGATGTCAACTCGTCACTTCGGTCACATTGGCTAGGATGTGTCTCACCCAATGAAGGCCTTGGGATCAGGCACTAGTGGAAATGGTGCTGGAGGCATTGTCACTGCCACCAGGCTCATGATCAGTTTTGGAGCCCATCGGGGGGCCATGGCTGGCATCATTTGGGATAGAGTTGCTGCCATTGGGAATGGTGTCAGATTTCTGTTCATGGCTAACATCGGGGGGCCAATGAGCATCAAAAGTGAACAGAAGTCTTGAACAGAAGTCTGTTCACTTTTGATGCTCATTGGGAGGCCTGGAGTTTGATGTTAGTTGAAATGGAGCTCGCACTAGTTGAAATGGTGCCAAACTTCTGTGTTATATGTCATTTTTGATGTACTTGTATCCCCAGTACAAATAAGAAGAGTGTCAATAGCAACCTGGTCCCACTGGTACCCAAGACACCGCTAGACCATCGGAACACTGCAAAAAAAAGCTTAAAACTGGGCAATCTTTGAAGGAGTACTGAAAAAACTTCAAAATGCATGAAAAGTATAGTTTCAGATGCCCAAAGAATGCTCATCCATTTTGATAAGTTTTGACATGATCAGAACAAAACTTAGTTCTCAAATCCAATTCCTATCATGTTGAAACCTTCAGAGACAAAAACAGTATCAGACAATCGAAAAACCCAAGGGACCAAATTTGGGCTCAATCGGATCTTTCAGGAGCATTCTGGGCCCAACATACCATAAAATGGTAGGTTTTACACTATTGCAGTGCAGCCTCGGCGAACCATTTTCCATTTATGGAAACTGTGTTTTCCCATTTCGAGATCATTTTCAAATGCTCATAACTTGCTCGTTTTGAGTCAAAACAAGCTGAAATTTGAACATCAGCTAGGTGTTGATGACTCAATCGTTTTGACACATAGAAAAAGACATCCTATACTTCATAAAGTCATAACTCAAGATCTCAGTGTCAGAATGTCGCAAAGATAGGTCTATTGTGATCATGTCACGAAGGGCTACAGTTCGGCACAATTTTTTTTTGCACATAATCGGAGGCCAGATGGCACAAATTTTGAGGTTGAAAGATGCAAGATTTTTAGGGCAACGGAATCTCATTTTTTGGTGACATCTTAAATTTGGAATATGCATAAACAAAAACCAAATCGGATGAAATTTATTTAAAAATGATCGTGATGATGTCCTCTCCAATTTGTAAGCGAAATGAAGACTCAGAACGTGATAGATTATACCGGATTGGTAGTCGAAGTTTATTGACTTGGCTAGATTTCTTGTTCTTCATAAAAAATATGTTTCAAGATGATCAAAGGGTTTCAAAATGTTCGTGATAGATCAAGCATCAATTTTACGTCTATTGATAGCCCTAATTACTGCTATAAGCATCCGAAAAAACTTTCAAAGACTAGCAATGGCAAGAGGCCCCTCATAGAGGGATGGTGTCATCATTTATTGAAAGAACTACGGAGTATTTTGATCATTTAGTCCAAAAATAAGATTTTATTTTAACTCAATTAATATGTAATTTTTGACAATCTTGGTTAGTTTTGAGCAATCCATCCATGTTTTGTAGTTGCTCTATATAAGTGAACCTACGTCATTTGTAAAAGGAGGGAGGCTTGATCATTTTTACTAAACTTGAGCATTGAAGAGTAAGCTTTAGTTCATTATTTTTGCCATACTTCCAAGTTCTTGATCAAGTTGTGAGAAGAGAGAACATTTTGGTAGAGGGAGAAAATACCCCTAGACCACACACTATACCCTGCACTATATACCCTATACCATACACTTTAGCCTTAAGCTAAACCTAATCGTTCTTTCTCTCTTGTGCATGCAAGAGGACCCATGGAAGTGCACCTATGCTACGACACTCTCAAGTCCACTCTCTCCCCTCTCATCATGTTTTCTCTCTCAACCCCTCTCTTTCTTACACCCAAGTCTAGAGTTGCATCTACCAGCAGCCCCGACTGTTCACTCTCACTTTCTCCCTTTGTTCTTCTCTCTCTTCTCTTCTATTGCTCACAGAAGTATAGGGTCGCACCAGGCAGCATCCTATCTCCCCTCCTTTTCTCTTTGCCTCTCTTATCCCCTTCCTGTTGCATGTGAAGCTCAAGGCCGCACCAAACAGTGGCCCCGGCTCTGCCTACTCGCCCTTCCCTCTTTCCCCTTGTTGTGTGTACCTTAGGGTCGTATCCGACCTCGGCCCCATCTCTCTATTATCATTTCTTCGTTAACACTTCTCTCTTCTCTCGCTCTACTCCTAGGACCGCCTCAGACAACGGCTCGGCTCTTGACCTCCACAGCTCTTTTTCCCCTTCATTCTTCTCTCTTTTCTAAACCTAGGGCCGCACTTCTGTGTGGGCTCAACTCTCCCTTTAGCTACCAGCCTCATCAACCTCCCTCTTATTTGTTCTAACGCAAGGAGCCGCTTACGGGAGCGGACCTCCTCCTTTGACATCTTGTCCTTCCACCTCCCTTACTTGCATTCCAACCTCACATCTAGCCTCACTGTATGGCACACTCGGTTTCCTCCTTGTCTTTGCATCACCAAGCCTATCGTTAGCCACATATACTCATAACCCTAACCCCTGTCTTTCCTAATTCTATTCTTTTGTGTTGATAGTTTCATCCATCACTCGCGTGTTTGACTTCGTGTCATTTGGGGCTATTTTAAGAGTGTTAACTCTTAGATTGCTGCTCTAACCTCCACTCTATATAGTCGAGTTGAGTTGTGAGAGATATTGATGCTCTTTCCGTTGCTCACTCGAGTGGGGTCATCCTGAGTCAGCATGTTTATAGAGTTTTGACTGTTTGACAGTTCTAATCACCAAGTCTAATAACGTTCAATTTGTAATGAGCTTCCATCACTTTTCTTTCTTCATCCACTATTTTCCAGGCACCCCACTCAATCGTACCATTAAAGAGGAGCATTTTATTTGAACTCCGATAGCAATTTTGAGATAAAGAATTGAGATGAAGTTTTAAGTTCGAAAAGGGTTGGTATTCAAACCGCCCTGCTGGACAGCTAAAGGGATTCGTAATTATTCTATGAGGGCAACTGCACAAGCATATCCCCAAACCGCAAATGATAAGGTAGGCGTCTGAAAGCTTCTTTATTGTTAAAATCTATCTCATTGTTGGTTTCTATCAGCGCTAAAGAGCACATTCTCACACTAAAAGCGTGTAGGCCCTTGCGGTTGATCGCGAGAAGGCCCCGACCAACTAGAGACTCCAATGGGAATACGCCACCCTATAAATGGTGCGGACCGTCCTCATATAAACATTTCATTTCTTTCTTTATCTAAATTTTCTATGGAGTTCAATTACTCCCATTTCATCCAAATTGGGGATTTCATCATCCCCATATTTGTGACTTCACCTATGGGAAGTACGATGGTCTGATCCGCTTCTCCCAGGTGTTTCTTGAGCGATCTTGTTAGCCCTATTACCCTAGCTCGGGCTAAGGTAAATTTGGGAAAGGGTACCAAACCCCTTGTCCCCTCTCTACGGATATCAAAAGTAGGCCTGTTGATGTCAACTGCATTGGTGGTCCTAAAATCAACTCCTGTCATATGCACTTTGTCACTGGTAGACACTCTGCCTGTCCTAAGCCTAGAAGTGGTTCTGATACCACTCCTTCTCTTCACTTGGTGAGTTCTTCTAAGACCACCCTTTCTGTGGGTAACCATAGGACTACCCCTCTCTCTCTCTACATGGGCAGTGCTAATACCACTATGTTTCCACACAAACTTCATGCTGATGATTCCCTTGCAAGTCCATCTTACGCGAGTGGCTCCAAAGTGACTTATCACACACTTACAGACGTCATGGCAAATGGTTCAACCATTGCTATGATAAAACGGGGAAAGCAAAAGCTTACCTCAGCCACCTCATCTACTTTAGGTCTCTTGGGACCCAGACCCACAGTAAGTGGTCCTCGAACCACTAATGCATCGCATGTTAATCACTCAGCTGGGGGCAGCCCAAAGGCTACACCCAAACACGCACACAACCTTCAAGTTAATCGAAGGTTCTCTAACAATGTGCACATACATGAAAATGGCTCCAAAGCTACTCGAATTTTAAAAGTGGGTATTTCAAATACCAAGCCTTTCACTTCACTAGTGGTTGGAACATGAACCACTCCAAACACTTTTGTGGATCACATACATGAAGGTCCAATGTTGGCGTCGTGTACATGGGAAAAGGGCAATTGAATGCGCCCTTATCCACCCCGATGCCCATGACCACATGGTACTCGAAGAAGTTCCCTTTGAGCCCCATTTTATCTACTCCTTCTTCTTCACATGTACGAGCTAGTTTTTGAGGCTAGACTCGGTGAAAGATGATGCTCCCCAAGATGACAAAGCAGCATATCCCTTCTCTAAGAAAACCCAATCTTCCAAAGTCAACTCCGAGCTCCCTTCTTCTGGGATATCATACATTGTCTGAGTTGATCGACTTCACTCTCATCGGTTGAGACGAGCCAATCAATTAGGATGTCAAAGCGAATTCCAGTTATTGGAGAGAATTTATTGGAGTTCATGCATCAAACAAAAGAAGGGGTTGAAAGTGCCACTTCAAAAAAGGGAAAGTAGATTCTTCAACCTCAGAAGACCTACTAAAGCAAAATGCATTCTACCCATTGCAAATAGCAGAAGAACTTGAGACAAGCGATATTTTGCACCGTTAAGTCGTAGAATCCCAAGAGGAAGAACCTGGTTCATCCGAACCGTAGCCTCAAGGTCATCACAAGAAACTAAGTGAGATATGGCCCCAAGGCCGCCTTGAGCCCATCCGAATTTAACGATGGCCTCAAGGCCTTCACATGGCACGACTACCAGCCATGTGGCCCAAGGCCATCAAGAGCCAATACTCATCCGATATTTGAGGCATTACCAAGTTCAATTGGGGCAAACTGAGCCCCTTCTACTTGGATTTCAAGATCATGGTGTGATAAGAATCAGACCCCTACTTCCGAATCACTCAGTTTTGACAGATGTAATGGTAGTAAACCAAGAGGGTAAAGAACCTGAAAATCCAATGGCTCACTTCAATGACATTTTGAGCAACATCTACGATAGGCTCAAAGGACTCAAAAATGCATGACCTGTCGGAGCATCTTCATACCAAGAGGAAAATTCTCCCCTCGAACTCCAATGCAAAGAAGAGGAATGGAGACCCCCATCTCCTCTTACAGCCCAAACTCCAAGACCTTTAAACCCCCATGTCTTTTTTTATGACCAACTCAATATAGCTTCTCAAGCTATGTCATCGGTGGTTACTCAAGAAGACATTCAAAATATGATCAATAAAAGTATTCAAGTCTTACAAGCTTTAAAGCTCCAAGAAAACATTCACTATAAGAAATCTTATCCACTTTTTATTGATCAATTCCCTTCCCCATCAGTTACCAAAAAGGAAGATTGCCTATCTTCGATGGCACCGGCTCGCCCCAATAGCATATCACATATTTCATGTCAGCACGCTAGTAATTAGCTTCAGATTCCATACTGCTTCTTTGACAGTTTGTAGAAACCTTGGTTGGGCCTGCCTTTAAATGGTATGCATGTTTGGCTCCAAACTCAGTCCTCTCCTGGGAAGAAATGGAGCATTTGTTTTACAAATCCTTTAAGAGGTAGAACAAGATGTTCAAGTTATAGAACTTCTCACAATGACCCAGGGAATGAATGAGTCAATGAATGAGTACATTCAGAGATTGAGGGATCTCACGACATAGGAAAGTAATCCTACACCTAAAATTGACGTAGTACAAACATGCATAATGAATATGAGGAAATCTCCTTACATGTTGAAGCCTCTAATCCTACCACCTTCTCGAACATGATCTAGAAGGCGGTAAAAATTGAGAGTTTGTTAAAACATCATGGTGGAAATCAAACTCAGACCTCGGACGGAGAACAAAATCGCGACCTCACTAACAATAGGCCAAACCCTCGTATTGGCCAACAAAGAAACATGGTCAGTGCAGCGGTCATTGCCACAAGTCTTTGCTCCAAACTCCCAGCTAATGTTACTCCTATCGAAATTAGATACCTTTCGGGGAATGATACCACTCAAGAGTCAAGAGCAACCCCAACAGTAGCAACTTCGACCTCAGAATTACAATAGGGTACCCCTATAGCAAAATGTTTACCAGACTGAACAGTTTGAGCGAAGATTGAACCAGCAGTACAGTTTCATCAAAACATGGGTACCAACCCTCTTGAAGATGTTAATAAAATAGGGCATGGTGATCCTTCCTGAAATAAGAAGGACAGAACAAGTGGGACACATCATGGAAACTATTGCGCTTATCATCGGATGTTAGGCCACCCTGTGCAGGATTCTATCCAGCTTAAAGAACACATCGAAGCCTTAATTCAAAAAGGACAAATCAATTTGGATAGTCTCAAGAAATCTTTCGAGACTATAGAAGATTTACATGTAGGAACAATCCAAGAAGCGCAGGTACAAACCTTACAGTCTTAAGAAGTACCATCCGATCCTCTTCTTAACCTCATCTCATTGATGGTCATCCAAGGGTTGATTGTTTCGCTTACTCCAAGGCAACCCAAGAACCTAGTTAGAGGCACTGAAATCTCTGTTGTCCATTTCACTAAGTATGGGGTCATGAGATATGTCAGTGCAAGCGTTTCAGGATTTTCATACAAGAGTCCATAGCTAAAGGACTAATTATTGTAAAGGTACCTGTCAAAACTCGTTAACCACCAGAATCAATAGTTTCTTAGAATGCTACTAAAGAACCTTGTGCTTCTCATAATATGAAAGAAAAAGAGAAAGGTCAATCAAGCAAGTTTCACGACCATGCCCCCGACCACCGTACCTTACGCGACAACGAGAGATGGAGAGCGGGTTCGTGGTTCAATGTAACGTTTGTCACTCAGGTACGAGTGGACTCAATGCCTTTATATTCAGAAATCAAGCAACCCATGGAAAAGATCTAAAACGACAAGCTTAACTAGCAAAAGAGTAAGGAAAAATTCTGCACACAAAAATTCATAATATAAAAATCTTCCAAAATATTACATTCAGTTCGGGGCATCAAGGCCCAATTTTACACATATCCACCAGGAACAAAACAAAACCAGGGCTAAACATCCCAGACATAAACAAGGTGTAAGCACCTTCTTCAAGAACACTAGCTTTGTCTTCCATCCGCCAAACACGAACTTCCATCCTTGTACCTTTCTCTATCAATCTACAAGTAGAGAAGAAATAATGGGATGAGCTATACAGCTCAGTGAGCAGGTCTAGTGTTATACATATGTGGTGGTGCTATCCATATGTGACAATAGTACCGTTTATCAATATAGAGTCATAATTTAGCATAAATGCATATCAAGTCAAGACATCAAATATGAACATTTCATTTAAACAACAGTCATCTCTAAATCGGTGCAATCAGAACCTTCAATTAATGAAATCATAAATGATTCCCTCATTATAATGCTAAACATTTCTTATAAAGAAATTCAATGATTACTTACACACTCCTTGAATCACCTACTTCTGTAGTAGAGGCCCTGTCCATCAGGCTAAGCCAATCCCATTGCTCAAGACCTCTACCACCACACAGGTGGGAGGGTAATGACAAGTGGTGTATCCACTTCGTAATACCCTCAACACACTCACACAGTTCTCAGCGCGCATTGGGGTTTTGATAGGCTCTTACCTTACAAGGAATTAATCACATATCATTTTATAATTCTAGGGTGAAACCCTTTATCCTCTCCCTTAACCCGTTCCTATCATTATGCAGGTTAGGGGATATGTCGGGATCTCTTTCCTTACTATCGATGAGTGTCCCATCACGTAGCAGGCAATATCATAGTAGCATCCACTACCGGTGAGTGTACCACCACGTAATGGCCAATATCCTGATCAATGTCTAGGTAAACCTAGCTCTCACTACCGATGGGTTTGGGTCCTACCGTGTAGTAGCCAATGTTCCCACCAATAAGTCCAATATCTGCTACCAAAGGGCTCCAGTCCCAATGCGTAGTGGTTAACACTCGCATCAATATAACAACATAGTATTTATCCACTACCGGTGAGTTTCCCACCGTGTAGTGGTCAATAACAGTAAAATCAGTGGCCATTCATTGCCTCATAACAGATGAATCATATTTCATCATAGAGTCATAGCATTTAGCAAAATACATGCATTTCATAAGCTATCACATGGCATTTACGCGTAAGCTTTCTCAGTAGCATTTGGCATTCATTGTTAATTCATTTCATCATTATCGCGTTCGTGGCCCCTTTTTCTCACAAAGTGAAGTTTACATGGCATCAATCCCATATCTTTAAGGCATTCTCATGGAATTTAGCATATGGAATTCACATTTATCATATATCAAGACAACTTAGTGTCGCATGGTCATACAATGATGTAGTGACAACTAGCAATAACATTCCCTTCGTAGAGAGGGCGTAGCTCGTGATGTAGGGGGAGTTTCAGTATAACACATAATTATTTACAAAAATAGTGATTTGAAGAAATTTAGGGTCCATTTGAGGGGTCAATAGGTCAATATAAAATGAGCCTTAGTTGCTGGAAATTTCGGTGCACAGTGTGCAGTGACATGTTCGCGTAATTCAGGTCATGGATCAAAATCCGTGGGGAGTTTCAAACATCTCAAAACATACAAATTTAAGTACATTCATAGACCTTTCCAATGGCTATAATTTCAAGGTTTTTAGATATAATTAGCTTGGTCAAATGTATTGCCCAAACAAGGCCACATGTTTTTGAAATAGCAGCAATTATGAACAGTGCCATGCCTTGACATTTAGGGCCATATCTTTTTATCCTTACAAAATATTATCATGAAAAAAGTGAACTTGGAGTATACACACATGTCTTTCATTTGGGATCGATTTTGACCTATTTGGATGCCATTTGGTCGTCGAACATATAGATGCGAAAACATTCACAGTTTTAGAAATTCACATTCTCACATTAACATACTTTTAACACTTAATATTTCGTAGCCAAGCTACACTTTGGACTTGGAACCTTATTCATGATAAGGAGTCTCACAGTGAGTGATTTCATGAGTTTCCATAAATAAAAAGATTAAACATGTCGTAGACACAGTAATGACATTGAGAAGCACAAGCTGAAACTTCAACATCATGTTAACCCATTCATTCTTCACAGTTTCCTTTATATCATCTAATCCATTTCAACATCTTTACAATACTCATGGATGCATACAGCTAAATCCACTTACCTTAACTTCTCGCGATATCACAGATCCTCACTCATGGACTTCACGGTCTTTCCTTGGCTTCACCAATGGGATATCGGGGAAGGGGCAGCATTGAACTTCAAGAGAGAGGGAAAAGTTGAGGAAAAATGGGAGAGACCCGTGTTGCCCAAGGCTTAAAAGGAGAGGGTAGATGGAAAACACTGTGGCTGACGCAATCACTCATTGCTCTGACACGTATGGGACAGCTCCAACATGTACAAAGGCTGTACGTTTGACTACGACACGTTCGGCGCTTCACTTTCAAACATCCAACTGACACTTCTTTAACTGGTGCTACTCCACTTGGCGCTGCTCTCTCTTCTCTTCCAACTGGTGCTACTCCAACCAGCGCTGCTCTCACGTCTCTTCCAACCGGTGCTGCTCTCTCTTCTCTTCCAATTGGTGCTGCTTCAACCGTCGCTCTCTTTAAACACGTGCGGTAATTTCTCAGACGGCAATACTCCATATGCCTTTCGCACGTGGCGAAAATCCTTACGATTTCTCGCTCGACATTACATCTTTCTTCTCGTGCGGTGATACTAGCTTGGGAGAAAATTGTGGCCCTCACATCATCCCCTCCTTTAAAAAGATTTTGTCCTCAAAATCATAGTAACATTAACTAAAAATGTGGGGGTACTTCTCCCTAATCTCGTCCTCCCATTCCCATGTCGATTCCAACCTTGAATGATATTGCCATTATACTCGAACTAAGGGAATTTCTTTATTTCGCAACACCTTTACTCTTCTGTCCAAAATCTCAATCGGTTGCTCAACATAGGTCAAATCTTTCTTAAGCAGGATTGGTTTATACTCCAAGACATGCAACGGGTTAGGTTGATATTTCCTTAGCAGTGATGTACGGAAGACTTTGTGGACGCTGGCCAGTTTAGGTGGCAAGGCAAGTCGGTAAGCCAATCTTCCAATACTTTCCAGGTCCAATGAATCGTGGGCTCAATTTCCCCTTTTTGTCAAATCTCGTAACACCCTTGGTTGGTGATACCTTCAGGAAGACTTGATCCCCTACTTCAAACTAGAGGTCTCTTCAGCGATTATCGGTGTAGCTCCTTTGCTGACTTTGGGCTATTTTCAATCGCTCTCTAATCAAGGCAATCTTCTCTAAAGTCATCTGAACCATTTCGGGCCCTAACAATCTTCTTTCGTCCACTTCGTCCCAACAGAAGGGTGACCTACACTTTATTCCATACAGGGTATCATAAGGTGCCATCTGAATACTGGCTTGGAAGCTGTTATTGTAGGCAAATTCTATCAGAGGTAGATGGTCTTCCCAGCTTCCCTTAAAGTCAGTGACACAGGCCCTTAACATGTCCTCCAAGGTTTGAATGGTTCTCTTTGACTGTCCATCTGTCTGGGGGTGAAAGGCGGTGCTAAATGTAAGTCTGGTTCCCAACGCTAACTGCAGACTTGCCCAAAATCTAGAGGTGAATCTAGTGTCCATGTCTGACACAATGCTGATGGGCACTTCATGCAATCTCACAATTTCTCTGATGTACAACTGGGCAAGTTTATCCAGAGTATAGATCGTGTGAACCGGTAAGAAGTGAGCAACCTTAGTTAATCGGTCCACCATGACCCATAAACTATCTTGCCATGCACTTGATCTTGGTGATCTAGAAACAAAGTCCATCGTGATGTGTTCTCATTTCCATTATAGTATGGGTAAGAGTTGTAATAGTCCTGCAGGTCTCTGATGTTCTGCCTTCACTTGTTGGCATGTCAAACACTTAGCGAAACTGTGCCACATCTCGCTTCATGTTGTTCCACTAGAGGGTCTTTTTCAAATCTTGGTACATCTTTGTATTCTATGGGTGTATCGTGTAGTGGGAGTGGTGTGCTTTCTCTAGGACAACCCTTTTTATCTTCTCATCATTAGGAACACACACTCGACCTTTAATACTTAACGAGTCATCACTGCTCATAAAGAAATCTCCTTTTCCTTCCATTCTTATTTCGTCAAGGATTTTTGTCAGCTGGGGATCTCCTTTTTGGACTGCTCGAATTTACTGAAGGAGTTGGGGTTCCTATTTTAAAACATGATAGCATTCCTTCCCCCTTCCTACGGGGCTGAGATGGGTGCCACTCCACCACATCTTCTAATAGCTTCACTTCTCAAACCATCAAATGTGCCATGGAGACGACAGCTTTTCTACTTAAAGCGTCGGCTACCACATTAGTCTTGCCTGATTGGTAATCAATTGTACAGTCATAATCATTCAATAAGTCTATTCATCTTCTTTGCCTCATGTTTAGCTCTTTCTGGGAGAATAGGTACTTGAGGCTCTTGTGGTCCGTGAACACCTTAAACTGAGCCTCATAGAGGTAGTGTATCCATATTTTTAACGCAAACACTACTTCCGTGAGCTCCAAGTAGTGAGTGGGATAGTTTTTTTCATGTGGCTTTAGCTTTCTGGAGGAGTAAGCAATACCTGATCTCTCTGTATAAGTACACATTCAAGCCCTTTATGGGATGCATTGGTATAAATCACAAAGTCTTCATTTCCTTCAGGCAAGACTAATATTGGGGCTGTGACTAGTCTCTTCTTAAATTCTAGGAAACAACTCCTACACTCCTCTGGCCATACAAATTTTTCATTCTTCTGGGTCAATCGAGTTAGGGGGAGCGCTATCTTTGAGAATCCTTCTACAAAGCGCCTATAGTACCATGTTAATCTCAGGAAGCTACAAAGCTCAGTCACATTTGTTGGCCTTTCCCACTTAAGTACGGCTTCGATCATAGAAGGGTTGACCGTGATCCCATGTTTAGAAATAATGTGTCAAAGGAAGGCTACATTGGGGAGCCAAAACTTGCTCTAACTCAACTTAGCATACAATCTTTCTGACTTCAAAGTTTCCAAGACCATCCTTAGATGTTGCTCATGCAGTTCCTGACTCTTTGAATATATCAAGATATCATCGATAAACACCACTACAAAGTCATTTAAGAAAACACCATGTTCATCAAATCAATGAACACAACGAGGGCATTGGTTAACCCAAACGGCATCACAAGAAACTCATAGTGACCGTATCGAGTTCTGAAAGCGATCTTTGGGATGTCTCCCTCCTTGACCCGCAATTGATGATAACCTAATCTGAGGTCAATCTTTGAAAACACTTGGGCCGCTTGGAGCTGGTCAAAGAAATCGTCAATCCTAGGCAGAGGGTACTTATTTTTCACCGTCACTTGGTTCAACTGCCTATAGACAATACATAATCTCAAGGATCCATCCTTTTACTTCACAAACAGGACCAGTGCACCGCACGACGACACACTAGCTCAGATAAATCCCTTATCCAATAATTCCTACAACTGCTCTTTAACTCTTTCAATTCCCCTGGGGCCATTCTATAAGGTGCTTTTGAAATGGGTGCGGTGCCAGGTACTACCTCTATCTCGAACTCAATTTCTCTTTCTAGAGGGAGGGATGGCAATTCTTCTGGGAACACCTCAAGGTATTATTTTACTACTGGTATCCCTTCTAAATAGGTATGAACATCCCGATTCTCCACCACATATGCCAGATATCCTACACATCTCTTAGCCAAGAGGTGAGAGGCCCAAAGGGCAGAAATAAAGTGCAGAGAAGAAGTATCCCTAATGCCCTCAAGGTGTACTTCTGCTTAATCCGGATGTTTAAAGGTTACCGTCTTTTCATGGCAGCCGATGGTGACATGGTGTGTAAACAACCAATCCATGCCTAGAATTACATCAAAGTCTTGAATATCTAGGTGGATCAGGTCTACTAGCAGGTCACACCCATCACTTGTAATCTTACATTGTTTATGTACTTTATCAGTTTCCATAGAGTCTCCCACAGTTGTACATACTACTAAAGTGTAATTGAGACATGTAGGTACAACATTCATGTAACGAGAAAAATGGGGTGCAACAAAAGAATGAGAGGATCCAGGGTCAATTAAGACTTTAGCATTAATATAACAAATTGAGAGCATACCACTAATCACCGAGGTGGATGGGTTAACCTCTTATTCAGTGAGTGAGAACACTCATCCTTGGGTCTTTGGGCAATCCTTGATCTTCATCATTTTGCAGTCCTTCGCCTAGTGGCCAGGCTTGCCGCATTTCAGACATACATTCTTCTTTTGGTAGCATTCCGCAGTAGTGAGGCTTCTTCTCCCACAATAAGTACAAATTGGGTGCCGGCCATTGTCTATATCGCCTGAAAGTCTCCTCGAAATTCTTGGGTTAAGTGGGTACAGTCTCCCTCTGGCGTTTCTCCTAGAAGACCGTCAGGGTTTCTTCCCAAACTTTCCCAACAGCACTATTTTTTTTTTTCCTTCATCTCCTAACCTGCGATCCTCGCAATCTTTTTCAATCTTCAGAGCATGATCTACCATCGGGATGTACGACTTTATATGGGCCGACATCACCCTAGTCCTGATATCTAGTCGCAAGCCCCTTTCAAATTTAGCCGCCTTTCGCTCCTCGGTATCTATGATGCGGGGTGCATACCTAGAAAGTTCTGCAAATTGGGCGTCATATTGTTCCACAGTCATACTCCCTTGCTGGAGTTCAGTAAATTCTACTTCCGTCCTTTCCTTGATTGAATCAGGGAAGTACTTCGCGTCAAATGCTGTCAAGAAGTTTTCCCAGGTGACCTCGTTCCCTGTCTCTCTCCAAGCCTGCTTTACCGAGTCCCACCAGTATTCTACTTCCCCTTCCAGCATAAAGGCTCCAAGCCTAACGTTTTTCATATGAGCAGTGTAACACCTCTAAGATCTTCTCTATCTATTTCTTCCAACTCTCAACCTTCTTCACTCCTCCATGCCCCAAAAAGGTTGGGGCTTCCATTCTCCTAAACCTCTCCATGAGGCTACTGTCATTCTGCTCTGGTGTAGGGGTAGACTGGGTTGGCATCGATTCTTTCATCATTTGGGTTATTACCCCCAAAGTCTTCCAAAACGCGTTGAGTGACTCAGTATTTTCATTACTAAAACATGCGTTGTGATTACGAGCTCTCGGCATCCCTTAACGTAGTCACAAGCCTACCCCAAAACTAATCTAAGGACTCTCCTAAACTTCATAGGCTAAGAATGCTCTCCTAGCTGCTCCGATACCATAACTATCACGACCACTCCCCCCCCCCCCCGCGACCACCGTACCTTACGCGGCGAAGGGCGAGTGAGCGCAGTTCGTGGTTCAATGTAATGTTTGTCATTTAGGTAGGAGTGAACTCAATGCCTTTATATTCGAAATCGAGAAACCCACGGAAGAGAGCTAAAGAGACAAGCTTAACTAGCAAAAGAGTAACGAAAAACTCTGTACACCAAAAATCATAATATAAAAATCTTCCAAAATATTACATTCAATTTGGGGCATCAAGGCCTAATATTACACATATCCAACAGGAACAAAACAAAACCAAGGCCAAACGGCTCAGACATAAACAAGGTCTAAGCACCTTCTTCAAGAACACTAGCTTTGTCCTCCAGCCACCAAACACGAACTTCCATCCCTATACCTGCTGCTATCAATCCACAAGTAGAGGAGAAAAATTGAGATTAGCTATACAACCTAGTAAGCAAGTCTAGTGTTATACATCTGTGGTGGTGCTATCCATATGTGACAATAGTATCGTTTATCAATATAGAGTCATAATTTAGCATAAATGCATATCAAGTCAAGACATCGAATATGAACATTTCATTTAAACGACAGTATTCTCCAAATCGAGGCGATCAGAACCTTCAATTTAATTAAATCATAAATCATTCCCTTATTATAATGTTAAACATTTATTATAAAGAAATTCAATCATTACCCACGCACTCCCTGAATCACTTAACCAATCCCATTGCTTAAGGTGTTTACCATCACACCGGAGGTAGGGTAATGACAAGTGGTGTATCCACTTCGTAATACCCTCAACACACTCACACAGTCCCCAACAAGCATTGGGGTTTCGATAGGCCCTTACCTTGCAAGGCATCAGTCACATATCACTTTATAATTCTAGGGTGCCACCCTTTATCCTCTCCCTTAACCCGTTCCTATCACTATGCAGGTTAAGGGATATGCCGCCATCTCTT
This sequence comes from Amborella trichopoda, assembly GCF_000471905.2. The sequence continues at coordinate 504,169 of NW_006498192.1, forward strand.
TCCTTACTACCGATGAGTGTCCCATCGCGTAATAGGCAATATCATAGTAGCATCCACTACCGGTGAGTGTCCCACCGCGTAATGGCCAATGTGCTCATCAATGTCTTGGTGAACCTAGCTCTCTCTACTGATAGGTTCGAGTCTCACTGCGTAGCGGCCAATGTTCCCATCAATAAGTCCAATATTTGTTTCCGAAGGGCTCGGGTCCCAATGCATAGAGGTCAACACTCTCATCAATATAGTTACATAGTATCCACTACCGGTGAGTGTCCCATAACGTATTGGTCAATAACAATATAAGCAGTGGCCATTCATTGCCTCATAATAGATGAATCATATTTCATCATAGCATCATAGCATTTAGCAAAAGGCATGCATTTCATAAGCTATCACATGGCATTTACACATAAGCTTTCTCAGTAGCACTTGGCATTCATTGTAGTTCATTTCATCATTATTGCGTTCGTGGCCCCTTTTTCTCACAAAGTGTAGTTTACACAGCATCATTCTCATATCTTTATGGCATTTTCATGGAATTTATCATATGGCATTCACATTTATCAAATATCAAGACAACTTAGTGTCGCATGGTCATACAATGATGCAGTGACAAGTGACAGTGACATGCCCCTCTTAGCGAGGGCGTAGCTCCCGATGTAGGGGGAGTTTCAGGATGCCTCAAACATAAAACCTTGCACTAACACACATTTGTTTACAAAAATAGTGATTTGAAGAAATTTAAGTGCAATTTGATGAGTCAATAGCTCAGTATAAAGTGAGCATTAGTTGCTTGAAATTTCTCTGCACAGTGCGCAATGACATGTTCACTTAATTCGGGTCATAGTTCAAAATCCATGGGAGTTTCAAACATCTCAAAACATGAAAATTTAAGTACATTCATAGATTTTCCAATGGCGGTAATTTCAAGGTGTTTGGATACCATTAGCTATGTCAAGAGTATTTCCCAAAGAAGGCCACAGTTGCTGGAAATAGCAGTGACTGTTAATTGTGTCAAGCCTCGACATTTAGGGCCATATCGTTTTATCCATACAAAATATGATCATGAAAAAAAGTAAACTTGGAGTATACACACATGTCTTTCATTTGGGAGTGATTTGGTACGATTTGGACGCCATTTGGTCATCAAACATAGAGATGCAAAGTTCTAGAAGTTCACATTCTCACATTAACATACTTTTTAAGAACACTTAATATTTCCTAGCCAAGCTACACTTTGGACTTGGAACCTTATTCGTGATAAGGAGTCTCACAGTGAGCGATTTCATGAGTTTCCATAAATAACATGATCAAACATGTGGCAAACATAGTCATGACATTGAGAAGCACAAGCTGAAACTTCAACCTTATGTTAACCCATTCATTTTTCGCATTTTCCTTTATATCATCTAATCCATTTCAACATTTTTACAACACTCGTGGATGCCTAAAGCTAAACCCACTGACCTTAACTTCTCACGGTATCACAAATCCTCACTCATGGACTTCACGAGCTTTCCTTGGCTTCACCAGTGGGTTGTCTTGGGATGGGCAGCATTGAACTTCAAGAGAGAGGGGAAAGTTGAGGAAAAATGGGAGAGACCCATGTTGCCCAAGGCTTAAAAGGATAGGGTGGTTGGAAAACATTGTGGCTGACGTAATCACTCATTGCTCTGACACATACAGGGTGGCTCTTACATGCTTAGAGGCTCTACGTTTGACTAAGACTCTCCCGATGCTGTATTATCAACCACCCAACTAACGCTGCTCCAGCTGGCATTGCTCCACTCGGTGTTGCTCTCTCTTTTCTTCCAACAGGCATTGCTCTCTCTTCTCTTCCAACCGGCGCTACTGGCTTGGGAGAAAATTGTGGCCCTTACAAGTCATGTGGTGTTCCTGTGAATGAATTGTCTCTCAATATGTTCCCTGCTCTCTTTAATATGTAAGTGTAGCAAGAAATGATCGCACCTTGTATACCTAAGAACATGAAACATTCAGAAGAAGGAAATCAGAACTTGTGGTGAGAATATCACCAACTAAAGGGACAAGATTTATGTCACTGTCGGGGATTTTGAGTTATTTTGGAAGTGTTTATACGAAGTGGTGAGTTTTTTAACATATTTTTCAGCACCTTAGTCCCTGATAGGAAGCAGGTCAATAAAGCCTACCAAACAGTGCAAATTCACGACAGTATCAGAATGACAAATTGGTCAAGATCTTCATTAACACTTCAAAAGACCACCTACCAAGTTTCATCACAATTAGACATGTCTAAAGCAGTGAACATAAGGAAACAATTTCTATGAAATCGGTCTCTAGCACCCTGAAATGGACCCTGTAATTAGAGTTATAATTTGGGTGGGTCAAATAGTTGTGGGACCACCGCCATTAGATCCTCCACGGTCGAAAACCTCTATGGGTCAAGTTTCGGCTTATTCGGGAGCTCCAAGACAAAGTTATAGGTAAAATACCAAAAAGGGGTAAGCCATACACTATTCCCTTGTGGCCTCACTGCATCAAAACAACATTAAAGGTGGTTGTCATTACAGTCATGGATAGTCACTTTCGGGGGCTATAACTCACTCGTTCCATGTCGGATCGCACCAAATTTGGTGAGCGTGTTCGTCTCATCAAGACGAGCAATTCAATATGTGGTATGCACCGTGACGACGCCAGAGCAGAGAGAAAAACTAAATGAAAGTCGCCGATCCATGAAGGAAGTTGCAGAAAATTCAGCAATAACACGCCTCGTTCTAGCAGCCAGATCACGACGCTCGCATACCCGATCGACACTAAACCAATTGCATTATGTGCTGAGGTACGAGGCTATCTCTGGTCCGAACGTCACATACGATGAACGGTTCAATTTCACACACGAAGGCGTCAAAGTTGCTGTAAATTTCGACCACCAGATATCAAGATTTCGGTCAAAAACTCAAGACGACAAAATCTTCATTCGGACATGAAATCAAGCTACGTTTGTTGCAACGTGATCGTGACGGCATGCTCAGTGTAATTCAATGAAGAAGTCAAGAAGAAACATCAAGGAACGAGCGCACAATCGATCTGAAGTTTTCAAGATTCATCCAAAATTCATGTCTCATGATCATGATTCAGAAACATGATTCACGGCTCAAAGTTGGTTTCAAAATAGTCGTGATGTCGAGCCCTACAAGAAAACAATAATCTTTCAATCAAACGGGCATCAGAACAACCCCAGGTCAGCAACAGAAGATCACGCAAGTTCTCGAGCAGTAGTAGGGACTATTCTAGAATTTCACACATTGTTAGGCAAGGCAAAAATAGTCCTTTGTACCCATTTTTAGAATTTCTTTAAATTCAATTAAATTGTAATTATCCTCAATGAGGCTAGTTTTTTAGCATACACCCATGTTTTAGCCTAATTCTATATAAAAATGCAAAGCTAAATTGTAAAGGACCTTCGGTTCATTTCTCATTGATTCAATAAAATTACCATTCTTGCTGAAGTTCTTGGGTATGTCTTAGAGAGAGAGAGGAGAGGGAAAAAAAGTGCTGATAGCCTTCAAGCACGTAACTTTCTCTCTCCTTTCCTCTTTCTCTCTCCTCCTCTCTTTCTCATCTCTATTTATGTCTCGTCTCTATCTCTTTCTCTCTCCTACCCTCTATCTCTCTCCTTCCCTCTTTCTCTCTCCTCCCCTCTATCTCTCTCCTTCCCTCTATCTCTCTCCTCCCCTCTATCTCTCTCCTTCCCTCTTTCTCTCTCCTCACCTTTATCTTATCTCTATCTCTTTCTCTCTCCTCCCCTGTTTCTCATTTTTATCTCTATCTCTCTTTTTCTCGTCTCTATCTAGTCAGTCGGTGAAGCCAAGTGTTGATTGGATTTCTCTCTCCTTCTCTTCTAGAGCCAGTCAGTGAAGCTTAATGTGAACTGGATTTTTCTCTCTCCTTCTCTTCTAAAGCTAGTAGGTGAAGCCTAGCGTTGGCTGGATTTCTCACTCCTTCTCTTCTTTTGCAGTCAGCCAAGCCTAACATCGGTGGGATTTCTCTCTCTCCTTTTCTGTCATAGTTGATGAAGCCTAGCGCTGGCTCGATCTCTCTCTCTTGCTTCTCTCCCATCACAACCGGTGAAAGCCTAGCACCGGCTAGGTCTCTCCTTTTCTCTTCTTTTGACATAGTCGGTAAAGCCTAGCGTCGACTGCATTTTATCTCTCTTCTTTTGACATTGTCGGTGAAGCCTAGCACCGACTGCATTTTCTATCTCGTCTTCTGACATAGTCGGCGAACCCTAACGCTGACTACATTTTCTCTTTTCTTCTGACACAATCGATGAAGCTTAGCATCGACTGTATTTTCTCTCTTTTCTTTTGATACAGTCGACGAAGCCTAGCGCCGACTGCATTTTCTCTCTCTTCTTCTGACACAATTGGTGAAGCTTAGCGCCGACTGTGTTTTTTCTCTCTTCTTCAGGCATAATCGGTGAAGCTTAGTGCCGACTGTGTCTTCTCTCTTTTATTCTATGTATAACACAATCGATGAAACTTAGCATCGACTGCATTTTCTCTCTCTTCCTTCTAACACAGTCGGCAATGCTTAGCACCGACTGTGTCTTTCTTTCATCTCTCTCTCTTCTATTCTCCCTCCTTTCATACTCTTCTCTTCCTTTCTTCTCCCTCCCTCCTCCTTTTCCCTTCTTCTCTTACTTCACTACTTATTCTTTCCTCATAACCATCATTCTGTTACTCTTTCATTCGACGAGAGGGATTGAGGTTAGCCTCTCATAGTAGTCTTGTCATCTAGCCGTAATGTTGTTGTGTCAGGATTACTTAGCTCGCTTTATTGCCACAACAGACGAACCATCGTGCCTAGCTAGTTGGTACTGGTAATAACATCTATTAGTAATCCTGATAGCCGGTCTTAGTTACCGAGCCCGTTTTACTACCACATCAGGCCAATTATTCATCAGCTTAGTCACTGCTCTAATCTTCCCGCTCAGTCAAATTCTTCTCTCCCCCATAGTTCTTCTCTTATTTTTCTTTTTGAATGCATATGCTTGTGTACGTTCATCAAAGAGGAAAAGGGTGAGGTCTGACCCATCTGTCATATAACCTTTTCCATATGTGTGATTGCAGAAAATAAGAAGAATACAAGCTAAGGGATGTGTTTCTGAACCATTTTTATTATTGGGGGTTTTTCTTTGTGATCTAAGAGGATGCCTACATGAGCCAGCCTGAGTAAGTCCTGAGCCCACCTTAAATTCCTCTCTCATCGATGGTAACACCTGCCCCCATTCTCGAATGAGGTTCTCGAGAGAGCGATCTCAAAAACATCTCAAGTCTTCCCTCAAAACTCGAGATGTGTACACCCGATCCTTAAAAGGATCTGGAGGTCGAGATCGAGGCACCTAACCAACTTGACGACTCCACTAGGGACTTACTACCCCTTAGTCGGATCGTTCTTGTTTGGTTAGATTATTCTTTTATTATCTGCTTTCATTATCTTTTCACATTTTATTTATGGCTTACGGGTTCTATAACCCATTTATCCGGATTGGGGATTTTCTTATCCGCACATTTGAGAGTGTCCCTAGGGAACAAGTTCATTCGACTTCGTTCCCAACCATCCTCTTGAGCAAAGACCCCTTGTCTAGCTTTCAGCTCTTAACCTGGACCGATGTGAGGCGGGACTTAAAGGTCCCTCACTCCCCATTTCCTCACTCTGATGTACACAAAGGCGCCCTGCATCGGTAGCACTTATGTTGCCCCACAGAGCATGCACCCAACCATCGACAAGTCACTTGCCGGTCGTGTTCCTAAGGTTCACTTGAAGGCTGTCCAGTCCCTTTCTGCAAAAAGCAAACAAGTTGTCATTGCTTCTATGGGTGGCCATAAGGCTACCAACCAAATTTTTGCACCATTGGTCTCTATCCGTGGAGGCTCAACACATCGAGGAGAAAACCCCATGATCTCTACCCGTCACGCACACCACAAGGCTCGCGGGTTACCCACTTGAGTCACACCTCGGGGAAACCCTTTTGTTACCTCGAGTCCATGTCCAACATCGAACCTTGCAAGGCCAGGTTCTACACACGCTACTCATATGCATCCCACCGCTTGGGGCAACACCATTGTTACGCCAACCAGAGTACACTGAAGATGACCCCCTCATCCTCCTATTCTACACACCCAAGTGCACCCTGTAAGGGGTAGGCCTACACTTATTCTCAGACAAACACCTGCTCGTATATCTTGGCCTCTTAAGGCCAGATCACTTGCATGAGCACGAGCTGACCCCCACGTTTCCCATAATCCTTCTTCAAGGGGCGCACATGCGTCGCCATCACAGACATCCCCTCGCCCTAGACTCGAGCCTTCGCATGACTCAATCCTGCTCCAACCCACTCCTCCTTCATCGAGCAAGCACCTTCAACCTTATTACTTAAAGGTTTTCCCTAAGGGTACCATCCTGAACCAGCCCTGTCACTTTGGTCATGTCTCTAGAGCACCCAAGAGACCTCAGGGCATTGACCTGATGGAAGATCGAGTCCTTCATCCTCTCCAACCAAAGATGACTCCAGTTCCTAGTCTTCATCCATTACCACACCTGATGGAGACAACTCTCTCCCGTGCAAGAAGAACTGACCAGGTGTAACTTAGATCGTAGTTTTGGCCCGAGGTCCATCAAAACCTCAAGGCTAAATGCAATAGAGGTCTACAAATTTTGACTAGGGAGGTGACCAAGGCAATCAAAATAACCAATTTTGACGACCCTCTTCAGCTGAACCTCTTCTACCCCCTTCAGATGATGAAGACTGAAGAAGAGCTCCATGAGCCATGTGTTGTGGTTACTATCGTAGAAGAAGACCCAGCCACTCATCAGCCACAGTCCCAAGACCGTCGAGAACCGGTCCAAATGCGATTAGCATACAAGAGTCGAGTTCAGTCAGGGCATGATGGCCCCCTGTTGACTGACCTAATACGTACGACCCGTCAAGTTCGTAAGCCCTCAGTTGCCTTCAACGTTGACCTCCATAGAGAAACGGTCAGCATAATGGTTGTAAGCGAGCCCTACGATGCGTAGGAAGAGAGCATGAATACGTTTGAGGATATGGTGCACACGATGATGGAAAATATCTATCGTATCGAAGTTGCAAGCCAGTCGGCTAACCATGAGGTCAATTCCCATCATGCTGATGGTGCACCTCCACGGCAGCCCCCTCCTTCTACCTCACAGGACAATTCTGTCTCTCAGACAAACATTGACGTTATTGTCACCCATAGCCTAAAGAATAGACAAATCCCCAAGATACAGGGTGAGACACCTTATCAAAGGTCATACCCCTCATATATTGATCAGGTCCCGTTTCCCTCAGAATATATGAAAGGGAAATTTCCTTAGTCAACATAACCACGTCCTCGAACCAGCATCTTGCCCACTTCTAAGTAGCATGCCGACAAACAGTGGCTGACAGGAGAATTCTTCTCCGACAGTTCGTTGAGACCCTCGATGGCCCAACATTTAAATGGTATGACAGACTTCCTCCATACTCAGTGCATACATGTTAGGAGATGGAGAAACTGGTCTATCAAAGCTTCTATGAAGTCGAGAGAGAGGTTCAAACCATCGAACTTCTCACCCTGACTCAAGACCATGAGAAGCCCGTGGATCAATTCATATCAAGATGGAGAAACTTGGCTTCCCTCCATCATAATCTTATGCATGAGAAGGAAGCAGTTCACACTTGTGTGCGGAACATGTGACCCGAGATCGCTCTACATGTCGAGACCTCTAATCTGACCTCCATGACAGAGATGATCTCTTAATCAGTTCGCATAGAAATTTTATCATGCCACCATGGTGGGACACGACAACCATCTACAAGCTTAGCAAACAACTGGGGCAATGGTAGCTCTTGGAATAACACATGGGGCAGCCAACACAAAAGAGTAATCAGTGCAGTCATCATGGTCACTGATTCAAAGAAGGCTCCCTCCCAAACTTTGGACCTCTCAAAAGGGGTAAGCACGGCAAAGGTAACACCTCAAGCTAGCAAGCAACAACAGTTGTACAATTGGGTACCCCCACCAGCCAACCTTGATCGGGGTGATTATTTCACCAAGCCTAGAAACAAGGTCTATCCCTTCGAGAAGGAATGGGTCCCTGTGCTATTCCGGTTATTATTGGAACAAAAGATGATCCAGCTTCCAGAAGCCAAGTCCCTCGAGCGACCTAGCCTTGAGAGTCAGGCGAATTATTGTGCCTACCATCAGAGGATCAATCATCCCATAGATGACTGCTATACGCTGAAAGATATTATCGAGGCCCGGATTCAGAAGGGTCAGATAAAGCTTGAAGATGTAAAGAAGGCCTTTGAGGCAGCCAAGGCCTCCCATGCAGTAACCATTCAAGAGGAAGATGAAATGTCTGCCATCCTTTACCCCTTCTTCATTATAATGCTTCAGGAAGGCATAATCACACTGAAGTAGGCAAGGCAACCCAGTCACCTTGTTAAGGGGACTGAAGATCGTTGATGCCTGTACCATCAGATAAGAGGCCATTACCTGTCGGAATGTACAAGCTTCCATGATATATTTGCAAAGAAAATGTGAGAGTGTCAGGAGTTTTACAATCTCCCCATAAGTGATCCCCAAGTCATTCCTCTATTGGGGCAAGAAGATCTCACAAAGCAGGACCTTCCTATCAAGGACTCAGACTCCACCAAGTCCTCGACTTCCTAGCCATGGATAGTCTACCATGGCCGAAGCAAACTCAAGTCCTTAAGGCGAGAAGCAGTTCGCCAAGCTATAGCTATTCACAAGCCCAGTGAGACGAATCAAACAATAGTTCAGAAAACCAGAAAGAGACGGAAACCAAGGGATACTTGCCGGAAAAACAAGACCGCTCAACCCACAGTCGCGTAGGACTTCTCAGGCCCCTTCCTCCACTGCCAACTTTACTGGACTTCATCCTTGGCACGATCCTTCTTTCTTCTTCATCTTGTCAAGAAGACGTTCCCGTGCCATCTCCCACCCAGCACACGTCCAATGAGGGTGACGATGTTAAAAGAACTTCCCAATGGTCTAAGCAAGGGAAAGATCTAAAAGCCCCTTGCACCCGTCCAACCTTGGTGATGATGTACAAAGCTGTCTAGATCGGTTTGATGAGGGGAACGACCTTAAAGTCCCCCACCTTTTAACCCTTCTCCTTCTTCTTCTCATGCTTCTCATTCTCCCTCATCTACGTTCTTTGCAGGTACAACCTTGATATGCCCGAACTTCGAGGCTCTCGATTGAGAATTTGAAGGAATCAATATACAGTGAAAATGATTGAGAAAGACCCTTGCACAGGCAGTAGGATTCCTAACAATTGCTAATGCCCTGGCAGCTAAAGCCAAGGCAGAGCCACCTTCTTCAAAGAAGCACAAGAAGTCGAAGCCAAAGAAACCTCAGTGGCCCCTGAGCTTGACTTTGAGCAGATACTGAGAGAATAAAATGAGCAAAGCTCCTACTCTTAGGGAGCTTGCTGCATGGTGCAAATTTCAGGAGGAATACCCACCACGGGGCAGATAAATCTCAGATCAAGGAGGACGTTGCAGCCTCCACTACAGAAGTCGGATACCTTGAAGTTCACCAGTCCACCACAGCCCCCTAATCCAAAGAATAGTCTGCATATCTTACAGCTCCCTGGGCTCCTTCCTAATCCCAATACTTCAAACACTCCACCTATTCTCCAGTTCCCTGAGACCCCTTTGTTCCCATACAATCAATCTCTTCTAAAACCTCAAACTTCTGTCATGCAAACCAAGCTCGTTGTGTAATCAAGTCAGCCAGTCGGCTAAATAAACCTTCTCTGCCCAAACCTTCTCCTCAACCCAACATACCACGCAAATCAGTGGCAGGACTAGGAGCACAAGGCCTGGATCAAGAAAAGGTGAAATATGATGTGATAAGGCATCTACAGAATCTTCCGGCTCTTCTCAGTATCTATGACACCCTTATGCTCTCAAAGGATTGCAGGATGGCTTTGGTTCAAGCTCTCTTTAACCCAGAAGTGTACGAGACCGAAGTAGAACCTATTGAGGTCGACCCAGCAATTTTAGAAGGATGTATGCCAATCAACTTTTCAGAGGACGATTTGTAGCTCAGAGAAAAATTTCATAATCACTCGCTCTTTATTACTAGCGAATAACATGCATGCCCCATCAACCGAATTATGTTTGATGGAGGGTCGGCAATCAACCTTATTCCAAGGAGGATCCTTACTTGATTAGGGTTGGGGTTCGAAGATCTTACTCGAACCCACGTCACAGTTCAAGGGTTCAACCAATCAGGAAAGAAGCCAGATGGCATGGTACCCCATCATTTTAAGATCGGTGAGCTGAAAGATTACGCCCAGTTTCATGTAATCGACACCAACACTTCCTACAATATTCTCCTCGGTTGGCCATGGCTCCATAACCAGGGGTGGTTCCATCAACATTACACCAATGTTTCAAGTATAGCTGAGACGAGAGACAACATATCATCTATGCTGACAAAAGACCGTTTCCTGTGGCCGAAACTCACTATGCCGGTGATAAATATTCATTCACGGATCTGGCGTTGCCCCAGAAGCCAAACGATGGAGGTCACAAATCTACAATCAAGACAATGCCTTTATCTCATGAAGATGTTGAGGATCTTGGGAGAACATTGGTGAACATGCTTAAAGGCGAAGAAAGGCAGGCAGGATTTTACCCCTAACCACCCTTCAATCTAACATCCCAACCATCATCCTCAAGAAACACCTTCTTCGCTTGAAAAGGAGTCTACGCCCTCTACCCCAAGTTTTAAGCCACCTTAGCCGGAAGATGAACCAGACGTCATTCCTGAGATTGAGCAATCCATGAGGATAGAATTCCCGGCTCCAAGGATCACCTATACGTCAGACCAGTAAAAAGTCTTACATATCCCCCTTATGCTCTTGAAAGCCGAAGTGGCACGACAACCACCGCGAAATATTTTTCAAAATCCAGTCGCTATAAGTATAGAGGATGCTCCTCAGACTGGTGACTAGCTGAAAGTTATACTTTTCCCCAATCTCTCAAGAGGAGAGCAGTTCGATAAAGGGCAACTTTCTTCCCCTCAAGGGCAGGATCCCCTAGCAAACTTAAGAACTGAAGTTCGCAGTCTCCAGAGTAAGTTGAACATTCTGCATATCGCTTAAAAACATCTCAAGGAGTTCGTGCCGGAGACTAAAAGCTATGATGAGCTTAAAGTAAATGCGCCACTAATGGAGGTCGAAACCCCTCCTGACTTGACTATCTATAGCAATCAGGCCCACCAAATCATGAGGAAAATGAACTATGAGCCCTTGGCCAATTAGATATTAAGAGGAGAAAAAGCATAGACTCCCCATTTTGAAGGTATCCAAGCCACGGTAGCCCACCATGGCGCTAAACAAGGCCTAGGGTATTAGCCTCTTAGAGCAATAAAAGTGTCAAGAGGCATTCAAAAAAAGAGAAATCACATGAGGTGCAACAAAAGTAAGAAGAGAATGAAATCATGCAGCAAAGTCAATCGAAAGAGAGAAGCACTTTATTCATCAGTTAAAAACTTTTACGAAGTATTGGCAAGAGGAAATGACATTTTCAAAAACTATCAATCATCTTATTAATCTCGGTGTTGTGCGCTGCAGGAGAAGTCTCGGTGCCCTGGACATGCTCCTTCAGTCCTGCCACCGTTTGAGTCTCTTCTGCCATCGCCATAGTTTCCAACACAATTGTGCCATTGAGTTCGGACAACTCTTCAACCAATGAGGCCTCCATGGCCATCCTTTGAACCATCTCCATTTCAAGGCCCACGAATTCCTGTCTCAGTATTCGTAACTCTTCTTTGATTTTGATCATTCTCTTAAAGCTTCCTTGTGCCTCCCTCTTAAGATCTTACTAACGGCCAGTTATCGTGGCCTTCTTCTCTATGCAAGCATCTATCTTCTCACGACGGCATAAGATCGACTCTTTCAAGAAGGCTAGTCAACTAGTTTCTTCCTCATGATGTAGCCCCAACAACCAGCTCTCCAACTCGTTTAGAGTTGCATTAAAATGGAAAAGCACTTCTGGTGAACTCTCAACTGCGGTGGTCGTAGCAAACTCCTTCAGGCTTGCGAAATCTTCGCCTAACTCCCATAAGCCCAGAAGGCTTGCTCAAAGCATGCCTGCAATCATGTTAGAAACCCCACTAAAAATGGGCTTAGATGGCGCTGCTGGGATTACCACTACTGAGGATGCGTCAACCTGCCCGGGTTATTCAATGTCAGCCTCCTTACCTTGACCTTCTCCCATAAGGACCTCTACTTCAGTCCCAGCATTCTCTGAAGAAACCTCTTCCCCTTGCTCTTCATCTACCACTTCAGCATTAGCAAGTTAGGAACCGCCTCCTCTCCAACCAATTCAGCTCTAGCCACAACTTCTTCCATTTATCTTGCACATTCAACGGTCAGAACCTCATCCACGAAGAGCTCAGTCCCCTCATCTTCATGACCTGGGACCGTGGAGGCAGCAGTCTCTCGGTGCCCGGGCTCATCATCAACTACGAGCTCTTCTTCTTGAGTCATAGTCCCTGCCTCGGTCGGGGCACTGAGCTCCTGATGCACGGAGGCCACATCAACATCAGATTCCCTTCCTGGAGCAATTTCTTTGGGACCTGCAGCCTCATCAGTACCCGTCCAAGCTGCCTCCGACTCAGGGACTGCCCCTGTATTTACCACCACAAGATCCAGAGTCACCTCCCGATCAGAAGCAATGACAATGGGCTCAGAGAGGCCGAAGTCTTCTACCTCAGTTTTTGAAGAAAAAGAACATAATTCAGGAGAAGCAGAAGGTGGCTCAGAGAGCATAGAGGTTGATACTGGGGGAGTTCCTAAAAGATCGGAAGAGGAAGAGCTACCTCCTAGTTCTGACATCATAGGAAGTTTGACACTATTGCTCCTCCGAGTACGCCCACTAACTGAAGACGGTGCACGAGTATCGGCAGCAATCGAGCACTTTTGTGTCTTCTCTCCCCCCCCCCCACCAAAGTAGGAGCAGCCGCTTCAGATCGACCTCCCTGAGAGGACCCTCCAGCCAATTTATTATGGAGACCACACTCCCGATTAGGGCATTCAAGTCCTGTGGGGGACACTTTTCATAGCCAGGAACTTGTCGTCCCTCATCCCACTGGAAGAGGGAAATAAGAGTATCGAAGACACTCCCAGTCCTCATCTTCATTACAAGAAATTTTGACGAGGTCTCATCAGCTGCTATCTCGTGAGGAAGCCCTAAATCTTGCCAGTTAGAGGGATAATCTAAGACAAATACCATATCAGACGCAGGAGCATTCGTCGGTCTCCTTTGCCTGGTATCCTGACGTCAGTTACTGTTCACCTCTTTCCAAGGGTGATCTTTATCCCAATATCCCTTGTTGGTGATTCTCCACCAGTTCACATAGGCCTTCGTCGTTCGGAACCTCCTGCCAAAGTGAGGTAATACATATTTGATGGTTTCTGTCATCTCTAAACACATAGACCAAGCGGTCCGTATATGCTCTAGCAACCAGCACTCACGTAAAGTTCCAAAATATTCCGTCATCCCCTTGTTCACCTTACTCTAGCGCGTTTCGAAAAACATTGAGAAGGAGCAGCCTTGATCAAGCCTGTGCTGATGGGTGAAGCGGTGGGGGAAATAGCCCTCTAACCTGGCACTATGTAGAGTCCGATAAGGTATAACTCCCCCTCTGATTCTTAGGATGGACATGAGCTCCTTAATGGTTTTTGGAGCGCCATCTAGCTCCTTCCTTAACTCTTCAATGAAAGCACGATCGGTAGACCTCCCGAACGGGAAGGAGACCCGCCTCATGTTCAAAGAGTCATTCTCAAATAGATCCCAAGCCTCCCTTGGGGTATGAAAGATAGCCCTATGGTTGACAATCATCATCAAGAAGGGCCACAGTTTATTTCCTAAGCACTGATGCTTGACATAGGTGTCAGGGAAATAGTCCCCTAGCCACCCATACATGTAATGGACCAAGAATGGAGGTTTGAAATCCCCAAGAAATGCCTCTCCTCCTACAATGCCATTCCCTCCCTCTTTGCCCTTGTAGGCCTTTCCACGGGAGATGGCCCCCAAGCCATGGTAAATGTTACACAAGATTGGTTGAGCAAGGGCATACTCATGGCCTCTGGCCATATCGCACGCCCAATGCAGTACACCTGGATGAATGTCTTCTCCCCAACTAGAGAGCACAATTTTACACAAAAATAAGGCCAAATACGAGGCCAAGAAGACACCATCATCATCAGTCTCAAGTTGATATACAGGAGGCATCTCCTTTGCAACTGCCTTCCCTTTCCCCTTCGGAGTGCCCTGACCACCCTTGGGATAATCCCCACAAAAGAATTTCACCCAATCCCTGAAGGTGACCCTGCCATTGCAAGACTGGGTGGCAATCGACTAGTAGGCCTCAAAGATCTTTTGAAGATTGGAAGGTGGCTCTTCATCCCCTAAGTTAGTACCACCGAAGATGATCGAGTTCGAGGGCACGAACTCGTCATACATAGCCCCGATCATTGGGAGACCTCCAATAAACTGAAGATCTAATAAAGAGATTCCTGCTTCTCCATGTCCGAGAAACCAGGTATTACTAACATGGCTCCATATCTCCAGGAACACCTTTACTGTGTTGGGGCAACGGTCACAGTAACTGCCCGAACACTGGACCGTTGCTAATAGTGAAGCATGTTCAAGAGTACTTCTCTACGACCCCAATACTTTGATAGGCCAGGAAGAGTATCCCTTCAAGTATTGGTGCTCCCCTTGAATTCGGAGGCCTTTTACTGACCACATTAGTAGTCCCTTTGCTTGTACCATTTGTTTTCCTAAGGTAGGCAAGTTCTCCCCGAAAGCTATACTCCTATGCATGCAGTGAAGAAGTGCCACCCCTTCTTCAGCACTGACATTGTCGTCATTTCCCTTGCATACTTTGAAACAAATGGGGCCAGTAATGAAAGTGACACTGAGGGGCCACTCTGGTTTTCATACTGGCTAGGTCAGCCAAATGGGCTCACCCCTTGATAAAACCTCACTTGTCAAATCACAGGCACCGATTTCACCCTCCCTTGGAAGCCTCTTCACATCAGGAATTTGGTAAGAAGAACCAGCCATTATAAAGGGCTTAGTGGTTTTACTCCCAAAAGTTGCTAAGAAACTGGATCAGCGCCGGCTGAGTTTGCCAACACTTAGCGCCGGTTATGTTTCCTAATACTTAGCGCCGACTGTGTCTTCTAATACTTAACGCCAACTGTGTCCACAAATACTTAGCATCGACTGCGTCTGCTAACCCTTAGTGCCGGTTGTGTCTTCTAACGCTCAGCGCCGGTTGAGCTTGTCGATGCCCAGCGTCTGTTGCAGGGCCAACGACTAGTGTCAGCTGAGTCTGCCAAAGCTCAGTGCCGGTTGAGCTTGTCAATGCCCAGCACCAGTTGCATACCAATGGCTAGCGCCGGCTGTGTCGGTCAACATTCAACGTCGGTTGAGATTGTCAATGCCTAATGTCGATTGTGTCCTCCAAAGGCCAGTGTCGGCTATAATCGGATATCTCACATGTGCTAGGAATCTTAGTCGTGACACCTTGAACTTAGCTGTGCCGACTGACAACTGTCGCCACATCCTTCAACGCCACCTAACACACGAGCGAATGTTAACCGCCACCATGTCTCACTGCTCCACCTAACACATGAACGAGGTAACCGTACACCTTCCCTGCGACGATTCACCTCCCGCAACCGTACACCTTCCTTGCGACGGTCTACCTTCAGTAACCATTCGTTTTCCTGGACCTTTCAGTTTCCACTGGAACTCCCCTGTCGTCCCGAAAAACCTCTGAAAAATCACTACAACCCCAGGGAAACCCCTTAAAACTCCACAAAAAATTCCCAAGCCTTGTAAAAATGCATATCACTACACTTTCCACCTTTTCGACCTTTTCCACCTTTTCCACCTTCAAATACCATGATCAGAGCTCTTCCCTTCACTGAAAAGTCCTCTGTGATAAAAACGTCATCTGCAACTTAACCAAATTCTTGGCAAAGTCTGCACGCCAAAGGCTTTCCCTTTAAGAACCACCAGGAAGCCCACTCCTTGCACCCTTTCCTCACTATTAAAGAAGAATTTTTGTTAAGTTTGTTTACCCTTGGTGAAAAGTTAAGAAAACGGGGTCTTGGACCCCTTACGTAGCCTGCACTACCCTTGAACACCCCTCACAAACTAGGCATCCCAGTTGCGTCCAAGGGAAGCCAAACGATGATGAGCCGGAACGGGTTAGACGTGGGTCATGACTCAAGTATCAATCCATTCCCAACACTGGTTGACTTGGCATCGATTGAATTCCAAACAACCCTAATGCCGGTTGACTTAGCACCGGGTGAATGCCAAACAACCCTAGCACCTGTTGAATTGGCTCCGGGTGAATTTCAAACGACCTTAGTGTCGGTTTACTTAGCAATGGTTGTGTTCAAACAATGTCACGGGTCATTCATAGTGTCAGCCATGTTTTAACAACGCAGTGTCGGTTGTGTTTTTTAGAACTCAGCGTCGATTGAACACTCGCATCGGTTGTATTTCAAGCCGTCTATCATTGCCCATTTTCAGCTAAAGCCATGTATGTCCCACCACTATCCCTAGTGGGAGTTGTACCCAGGCTGTTGCACCCAAGCCGTGACTTGTCATCCTTAGTGGAGTTGCACCCAGGTCGTTCCACCCAAGCAGTGACCTATCATCCCCGATGGATGTAGGAGCAAGCCATTATTCTTCATCGCCATAGAAGTCACGCCCTTACTGCATCCCATTATCCCCAGTGGAGTTAGGTTCATTCTTACCTCTTCAATTCCCAGTGGGTCTGTTTCACACCAAGCTATCTTATCCCAAGGGAGTCCGGTTACCTGTCATAAGCCAATTCTCCATAGAGTCTCATCTTCCACCCAAGGGAGCCACGCTTGCCCCCCTAAGCTCTAGTGAAGTCTGCTTCTGTTGGTCATCCTTCATCGGGCCACCATTTCCATCTAAGCCCTCAGTTTGTGAATGGTCTTAACCATTTTATCCTCAGGGAGTTGGATCGCCATCCACAGACCTATTCTTCATGGAGCTCCACCTACATGGCAACCCAGCCTCGATCTATACTGCACAACTCTAAACTGCAGAGCCCAGGTCTAGCTGCACGATCCTAAACTGCACAGCCTCGGTCCGTGCTGCACAACCCTAAACTGCACAGCCCTGGTCTAGTTGCACAACCTTAAAACTGCATGGTCCAAACTATATGACCTTAAACTATATTGGAGGTCCAGTTGCATGCCCTTAAACTACATGGTCCTAGTTGTACGACTTTAAACTGCATAACTACGGTCCAGCTGTATGACCTTAAACCATAGTGCACGTCCTGACTGCATGACGTTAAATTTTTTTGCACAGGTCCCGAAGGCATGACCTTAAACACGCCTTCACAAAAAATAATGATGATGAAATAACGGGCATGGTGTATACCTTAACAAGGGAATTGCTATGAGTAAAAATGACGGACGGGCATGGTCACGAAACCATGGGTAAAAGAGTTCCGTGAATAAAAAAATTGAGTACGGTAAAAATCGGAAAGGGCATCGTGAGTAAAAATGGATGAAAAGGGTAGACATGGTCGAAAAGTCATGGGTAAAAGCCCCAAAATAAAATAAAGTTGGTGAAAACCGTCTCTACGGCGCCGCTTCCCAAGTTCAAGGAAAAATCCATAGAGGATGCTTGGACCAATAAACAGGTTGATGCAGCATTTGTCTCAACAAGCAGCTCCAACCCTCACTCAAAAAAAAAGAAAATCCCTGATATCACAATGCCAGGAATCCAAAGATGTGATCTTCAAGGAGAAGATTTCGACAGCCTGAGTCGAGTTGCAAAAGGACTCAAAAGATAAAAGACTCGCAAAGATGGCAAAATAAGTCTCATAATGAAGAACATTATTCCCACGAGGTCACAAACACACGCTAGAAACCAACACTACAAAGGCAAGAAACTGACAGAGCTAAGGAGAAACCTATCGGAGACTTCAGCTCGCTTAGCCGACAAGCCCAGACCTCCGGGATCAGCTAATAAAACTGCCCCCGACTGGACCCAGTAGAAGCGACCTAAAGTAGTACTCTAATGGTCAAAAGCAAACCTGGTGTAGCAGCAAACAGCGCCGACCAAAAGCAAAGAACAAACCCAGACCAAATGAGAACAATGCCCTTCAACATGGCACTCAATTGTCAGACGTGCCTGATTCTGACTGATGAGGTCCATATGGACCCGTGAACAATGCATCTCTATGTCTGAGCATCTTATTTACCCCGTTTCGTGAATCTCTTGAGTGTTCACGTGGTCTTGTGGCAAGGAAGGAAAAAAGTAAAGGCCGAAGAAAATTTTCTGAATGATTGTCCTTCTCGCTTCTCTTGAAGCACAACAATCGGCAGTGCAAGCTGTTTGAACGTATTTTTCAGAACCTTGGTCCCTGATAGGAAGCAGCTCAATAAAGCCTACAAAACAGTGGAAATTCCATATAGTCTTAGAATGGCCCCCAAATTGGTCAAGATCTTCATCAGTACTTCAAAAGACCACCTACCAAGTTTTATCGCGATCAGACATATCTAAAGTAGTGAATATGAGGAAACAATTTCAACAAAATTGGTCTCTAGCACCCTGAAATGGACCCTGTAAGTAGAGCCATACTTTTAGTGTGTCAAATAGCTGTGGGACCACCGTCATAGATCTGACATGGTAGAAAACCCCTATGGGTCAAGTTTCGGCTTAATCAGGGGCTCCAAGGTAATTATGGGTAAAATGCCAAAAAGGGGTAGGCCTCATACTATTCCTGTGTGGCTTCACTGCCTCAAAACACCATTAAAGGTGGTTGTCATTATAGTCACGACAGTCACTTTTGGGACCTACAACTCACTCGTTCCAAGTTGGATCGCTCCCAAATTTGGTGAGCGTGTTCGTCTCAACAAGACGAGTAATTCGATATGTGGTACGCCCCGTGACGACGCCCGAAAAAATAAATGAAAGTCGCTGATCCTTGAAGGAAGTTATAGAAAATTCAGTAGCAGCACGCCTCGTTCAAGCAGTCATATCACGACACTCGTATACTCAATCGGCACGAAGCTAATTGTATTATGTGCATGAGGTCCAAGGCTATCTCTGGTCTGAACCAATTGCATTATGTGCATTCGGACACGAAATCAAGCTACGTTGGTTGCAACAAGATCATGACGGCATGCTCAGTGTGATTCAATGAAGAAGTCACGAAGAATCATCAAGGAACGAGCACACAATTGATTTGAAGTTTTCAAGATTCATCCAAAATTCAAGTCTCATGATCATGGCTCAAAAACATGATTTATGGCTTGAAGTTGGTATCAAAATGATCGTCATGCCGAGCGTTACAAGAAAACAATAATCTTTCTATCAAACGGGCATCAGAACAACCCCGGGTTAACAACGAAAGATCACGCAAGTTCTCAGGTAACAGCAGAGCCTGTTCTGAAATTCCACACATTTTTAGACTGGGGCAAAACAGTCTTTTTTCACCCATTTTTAGAATTTCCTTAAATTCAATTAAATTGTAATTGTCCTCAATGAGGCTAGTTTTTTGGCAGACACTCATGTTTTAGCCCAATTCTATATAAACATGCAAAGCTAAATTGTAAAGGACCTTCAGTTCATTTCTCATTGATTCAATAAAATTTGCATTCTTGCTTAAGTTCTCGGGTATGTCTTGGAGAGAGAGAGGAGAGAGAAGAAAAGGGCTGGTACCCTTTGAGTAGGTAACTTTCTCTCTCCTCCCCTCTTTCTCATCTTTATCTCTAGCTTGTCTATATCTCTTTCACTCTCCTACCCTCTATCTCATCACTATCTCTTTCTCTCTCCTCCCCTCTGTCTCGTCTCTATCTCTTTCTCCCTAGTCCCCTATTTCTCGTTTCAATCTCTATCTCTCTTCTTCTTGTCTCTATCTCCTTATCTTCTGAAGCTAGTCGGTGAAGCCTACCTCCGGTTGGATTTTTCTCTCTCCTTCTCTTCTAAAGCTAATCAGTGAAGCTTAATACCGACTGGATTCTCTCTCTCCTTCTCTTCGGAACCAAATCCGTGAAGCTTAGCATCGGTTGGATTTCTCGCTCTCTTTCTCTTCTGTTGCAGTCAACGAAGCCTAACGCCCCTTGGATTTCTCTCTCTCCTTCTCTTCTATTACAGTCGATGAAGCCCAACGTCGATTGGATTTCTCTCTCTCCTTTTCTTTCACAGTCAGTGAAGCCTAGCGCCAGCTTGATCTCTCTCTCTTATTCTCTTCCATCATAATCTGCACAAGCCTAGCACCGGCTGGGTCTCTTCTTTTCTCTTATTCTGACACAGTCGGTGAAGCCTAGTGCCGATTGCATTTTATCTCTCTTCTTTTAACATAGTCAGTGAAGCCTAGCGCCAACTGTATTTTCTCTCTCTTTTTTTGACACAGTCGGTGAAGCTTAGTGTCAACTGCATTTTCTCTCTCTTCTTTTGACACTGTCAGTGAAGCCTAGCGTCAATTGCATTACCTCTCTCTCCTTTAAGCACAGTTGGTAAAGCTTAGCGCTGACTGTGTATTCTCTCTCCTCTTCTCTGTATAACACAGTTGATGAAGCCTAGTACCGACTGTGTTTTCTCTCTCTTCCTTTTAATACAGCCGGCAATGCTTAGCGTCGATTGTGTCTTCCTTCCCTCTCTCTCTCTCTTTTGTTCTCCTGCCTTTCATACTCTTCTCTTCCTTTCTTCTCCCTCCCTCCTTCTGTTCCCTTTCTTTCCTCATAACCATCATTCTGTTACTCTTTCATTTGACTAAGAGGGATTGAGGTTAGCCTCTCATTGTAGTCTTGTCGTCTAGCCATAATGTTGTTATGTCAGGATTACTTGGCCCGCTTTATTGCCACGACAAACTAACCATTGTGCCAAGCTACTTGGTATTGGTAATGACATCTAGTAGTAATCCTGTGAGCCGGTCTTAGTTACCCAGCTCGTTTTGCTACCACGTCAGGCCAATTATTCATCAGCTTAGTCACCGCTTTGATCTTCCCGCTCAGTCGAATTCTTCTCTACCCTGTCTCTCTTCTCTTATGTTTCTATTTGAATGCGTATGCTTGTGTACGTTCATCAAAGGGGAAAAGGTTGAGGGCTGACCTATCTGTCTTATAACCTTTGCCATATGTGTATGATTGCCGAAAACAAGAAGAATACAAGCCAACGCAAGAGATTTCGAACCAATTTTATTACTGGGGGGCTTTCTTCATGATCTAAGAGGGCGCCCACACGTGCTAGCCCGAGTAAATTCTGAACCCACCTTAAATTCCTCTCTCACCGGTTGGTAACACTTGCCCCTATTCTTGAACAAGGTTCCCGAGAGAGCGATCCCAAAAATGTGTCAGGTCTGCCCTCGAAACCTGAGATACGTGCCGCCCAACCCCAAAAGGATCTTGAGGGTGAGATCGAGGAACCTTACCAGTGACGTGGCTATAGTTGACATATCACATTCACCTCCGAAAAAGGTTCAAGAAGCCGAAACTCTACAGCATGGGAAGCTCAAACAGGTTCAAGTTCCCATTCTGGACACCTCAAGAACTCCTGTTCTCCAAGCCCATGTTAAAGCACACGAACCATGGAGGGAACATCATGGTCGTTGTAAGATGAGAAGCGTCAAGAGGGAGGCTATTCGACAAGAAAATTTGGTAACCATACCAATAATTCGAAAGACCGGGCTTGTCAAGAAAAAGAAGAAGAACAAAAGGCCTTCAAAAGCTCAACACCACAAAACGAAACTTCCCCAATTACTACCTGAAGCGGTATTTCTTCCCCCTATTCCCTCTCTTCCTACTTTGTATGACTTTGTCCCAAGGAAAAATTCTTTTTACTGAAGGCGGTTAATACATAGCTATGAGAGCAATGCAAAACTAGTCCAATAAGGGTGAGGACATTAAAAGTACCCCACAGCAGTCTACCAAAGGTGAAGACTCTAACATCACCCTTCAACGGTCCATGCAGGGTAAAGACCTTAAAGATCCCCTGTAATCGTCCAACAAAGGTTATGAGGTTAAAAGGCCCTCAATTAAGTCTAATGAACATGAAGATGTTAAAATCTTCTTTAAGTCCAATTCAAGTGATGACCCCAAAATCAACCTGATTTGGTCCAATTTAAGTGATGACCCTAAAAGCTTTGTCCCTTCTTCTATCTCTGATTCTTCAAGCCCTTCTTCTCTCTTGAAATCTCCCTCTGAACTCACCATAGCATGCCCAGATTTTGAGGCTCTTAATGAAGAGCTCAAATCTTGCAATACTAGTAATTGACATAGTAAGCAGATAAGAAAAATGGTCGCTCAAAGGGTTGGATTCTTGAATGTTGGGAATGCTATAGCCTTTGCTGCCGAGAAGGGTATGCCTTGTCCCACACCAGAAGAGATACTTAATTGGCTTCTAAAATCGAAGGCTAAGAAACAAACCCCAATGGCCTGCAGAACCCAACTTCGAGGGAATTATGGAGGAACTCAAGGGGAGAGAGTTCTTCCAATTATGAGGCATGTCACATGCTGGTGTATCATGAAGGAAGCACAACAACTCCAGCAGACCAGATGAGATTGAGGTAAGGAAGGAGATTAAAACCAATAAAAAAACTAGCTCCATCTAAGCTCCTGAAATATCTTGGGCCACCACTGGTTTACTATTTAGACCCATCCACCTCCTTTCTTGAAATACTCAGGACCACCACCAGTTCCCTTACTCAAACTCTTCGCTTTCTTACACTAAAATTCTTGAGCTATCACAACTTTCACCTCGTCCTATCTTACTTATATCCACTCTGGCTATGCAATCCAGCCGGCCTTCTCATCCCGATCCTACAACTACAACTGACCCTTCCTTGGCAGCTGTAGTAAACCCTTCCTCTTCAAAAACCACTCCATTACCACCTACCCCTTTAAAACCAGTGGTAAAACAAGGAGCCACCCTTCCTGAAGCCGATAAAGTTAAATATGATGTGGTCGGCCACTTGAGGAGACTTCCAGCCCTATGATGCCCTCTTGTTATTTAAGGATTTCGTATGGCTCTTATGCCAGCTCTCTCTTACCCTGAAGTATATGAGCTTGAAGTTGAACAAGTTGGGGTAGACCCTGGAATACTTAACAGTTGCATGGTTATCACATTTTCTGATGATGACCTTCAATTGGGAGAGAAGCTCCACAATCAACCTCTTTTTGTGACTAGAGAGTTGCATGCCAGTCAAATCAATCAGATCATGCTAAATGGGGGATCAGTAGTGAATCTTATGCTTATAAGGATTCTTACACGAATCAGGTTAAGTGTTGAGCAACTTGAGCCTACAAGGTTAACCATTTAAGGATTCAATCAATCAGGAGAAAAAACAACTGGTGTCATCTACCTTAAACTCAAGATTGGGGATCTGAATACTTCACACTATTTCATTTTATTTATACAGATACTTCTTACAATATTCTTCTAGGTCGTCCCTGGCTACATTACCATGGGGTGGTTCCATCCACACTCCATCAATACTTCAAATTATGAGGTGTGTCACATGCTGGTGTTTCATGAAGGAAGCACAACAGCTCCAGTTGACCAGATGAGATTGAGGTCAATAAGAAGATTAAAACCAATCATAACACTGACTCCATCTAAGCTCCTGAAATATCCTGGGCCACCACTGGTTTCCTATTCAGACCCATCCACCTCCATTCAAAAACCATCTCCTCTCTTGAAATACATTGGACCACCACCAGTCCCTCACTCAAACCCTTCGCCTTCCCATACTAAAATTCATGAGCCATCACAATATTCACCTCGTCATATCTTACCTACATCCACTCTAGTTGAGCAATCCAGCTAGCCTTCTCTTCCTAATCCCACAACTATAACCGACCCTTCCTTGAAGGCTATAGCAAACCCTTCCTCTTCAAAAACTGCTCCATCACCACCTGCCCCTTTAAAACCAGTGGCAAGCTTAGGAGCCTTCCTTCCTGAGACTGTCAAAGTTAAATATGATGTGGTCGGTCACTTGAGGAGACTTCCAGCTCTTTTAAGTGTTTATGACACCTTCATGTTATCCAAGGACTTTCATTTGGCTTTGGTGCAAGCTCTCTCCTGCCTTAAAGTATATGAAACTGAAGTTGAACGAGTTGAAGTAGACCCTGCAATCCTTAACAGTTGCATCGCTATCACATTCTCTGATGATGATCTTCAGTTGGGAGAGAAGTTCCACAATCGGCCTATCTTTGTGGCTGGCGAGCCGCACGCCTATCAAATAAATTGGATCATTCTGAATGGGGGATCAGTAGTGAATCTTATTCCTAGAAGGATCTTACCCAAATCGGGTTAAGTGTTGAGCAGCTTGAGCCTACAAGTTTGACAGTTCAAGGATTCAATCAGTTAGGAGAAAAACAGGCTGGTGTCATCTGTCATAAGCTCAAGATTGGTGATTTGAATGCTTCCACATTGTTCCATGTTATTGATACAAATACTTGTTACTATATCCTGCTGGGTTGTCCTTGGCTACATAACCATGGTGTGGTTCTATCCACATTCCATCAGTGTTTCAAATACAGCCATCATGGAAGGAAACACACGGTCTATGCTTATAAGAGTCTGTTTCCCATTGTTGAGTCACATTATGCTGATGCAAAGTACTATTTCACAAACTCAATGTACTCTCAGGAGCTGATGTTGCCTATGAAAGCCAGTACAAACCCAAACTTGAGAGAGACTGCTCCGACCTCTCATGAAGATGTGGAAGATGTGACAGGGTCACTTAATCACATGTTTCAGGAAGAAAAGAGATATGGAAAAGTGATCCCTTTGACACCTGTTGATGGAAATCTCCCCACATCCCCAAAAGAAGTAGCATATCATAAACATAAAGGAGAAGCTTCATCCTCCATTCCATCCTTACAAGAATCTCTTCCCGTGGTAGTTCCGACTGGGCAAGTTAAAAGGGAAGCCACTGATTCAATCTCATTAACACCCATAGTCTCATTTCCTTCCTAGAGGCTGAGATAGCATGTCAGGTAGAAATAGACCCAAAAGTTGACCAACAGGTCTTGCACATTCCAGTCTCTTTAAGAGAGGAGCATGATGCTTCCTTTACTCCCCAGGTGAACTAGGCCCCAAACCAGCTTAAGGTATTGCAAATACCCAAGGTCCTGTGTATTGAAAAGGACAGTGTTTGTTCACCTCACTTCATCACCCCCTATCAGTAAGATTCCCCCAAAGTCTTGCAAATCCCTGAGGTGCTACATCTCCCAATCCCCAAACGGGAAGAAGATGTTGCTCACCTCTCTCCTTTACCTCTCTATCAGCAAGATTCCCCCAAAGTCTTGCAAATCTCTAAGGTTTTGCATGTCCCAGTCCTCAAAAGGGAGAAGGATGGTGCTTGCCTCATAGATCAAGTCAGTTACATGCAGGATTCATGCATTTCCCAATCCTTATGATGAAAACTAGAATTTCCCATCAAAAAGTGGTCCTTCCTCCCTTGTTGTGACTTCATTGGAACTCTTGAACAACAATATGAAGCCCAAAGACAAGCTATTATCGTCAAACTGAAAGAATAGGTACAAGATTTGCTCAATCAGATGGAAGTTATAAGAAAACGAAAAGCTAAGATGAAGGGAGCCGCTCCCTCAAAACCTGTTCCAACTCCTTTACCAAGTTGTACCAAAGAAACTTGGGTAATAGCTGTTACCCATGAAGAAATCCTTTTGTAGATGCTCCAGTCATGCCTAAATGGGATTTATACAGTCCTGTAGCTCATCTGATTATGAGAACAATGGACTATGAGCCGTCCAACAACCAGGGGTTGAATGATGGCAAAGGAACGTTGCCACCCTTTGCCATCATTGAGACCACAGCATCTCAGCATACTCAAAAAGAAGCCATTGGTTACCCGGGGCACCCAAGCTTAACCCCATGGCCCTTTTTCACCGATCAAACCTCTCATGTGACAGTATCGCAAGAACCATCACTATCTCCCTTGGAACCTATTTTTGAAGAGTTCACTTCCATGAGCCTCAAGAAGTAGCCGAAGTTATCCAGACTTATTAAGAACCTGAGGGTTCAGGAACCAAAGAGACAAAAGGAGAATCATTACTTATGAAGTAAGCAGTTGAGGTGCTTGAGATGTATGAGAATATTTTAGATTCTATGCCACTCGGCAAAGAAGAGAAAGAAGAAGCTCCGCAAGTTTTGAGGATGGTTAAGCCACGGATGATGACTTAAAAGAAGTAAACTTGGGTTTTATCTCAACCATTATGCCCTCTAAAGGGGAGAAAGAGTATGCTAAGTTTTTACGAGACAATTAAGATGTCTTTGCCTGGCATTATGAAGAGGTGACCCACGGATTGTAGTTCATAGATTAGGAATTGACCCATCTTTCATGATGGTAAAACAGAAATCAAGAAGGTTCAGAGCTAATTTGGAGATCCAGATCGAAGAAAAAGTGAACAAGCTTACGACAACACCTTTCATACGAGAAGTAAAGCACCCGAAATGGCTGCCTAACATTGTGCCAGTCAAGAAGAATAAAGGACAAATCAGGGTTTGTGTTGATCTTCGTGACCTAAATACAGCTTGTCCTAAAGATGATTTCCTGCTCCCGTTCACTGAGCTGTTAATAGATTCAACCGTCAATTTCCAAGAATTCTCTTTCATGGATGGTTATTTGAGGTATAACTAAATAAGGATGGCTCAAGAAGACAAAGAGTCCACTGCTTTCTTAACTCCTAAAGGAGTCTTTTGTTATATGGTGATGCCCTTCGGCCTAAAAAATTCTGGAGCCACATATCAAAGGGCTATGACCACTGCCTTCGAAGACATGCTCTACAAAGAAGTGGAATGCTACCTAGATGACCTCATAGTAAAGTCCGATAAAAGAAGAAATCATATGAAAAATCTAGAAAAAGTCTTTGAGAGACTTTGTCTTCACCAAGCTCAAAATGAACCCCTTGAAGTATGCCTTTGGCGTACAATTTAGAAAATTCTTGGGAATTCACTATCAAATATCGAGGTTTGGAGATTGAACCTGACAAGATTGAAGCCATTTGGGAGATGTCACCTCCAAGAAATCTGTGAGAGCTCAGATCTCTTCAAGGTAAGCTCTCCTATATACGGAGGTTCATCTCTAATATTTCAGGACGGTGCCAACCCTTCTCTCGTCTCTTAAGAAGGAGATGAGGAGTGGCAAATAGCTTTCGAAGACATCAAGAGGTATTTGTTGAATCCCCTGGTTCTTTTATCCCCAATTTCAGGAAAACCCCTTATTCTATATGTGACTGCACTAGATGAGTCACTTGGAGCCCTACTCGCTCAAAACAACGACGAGGGGAAAGAAACGACTTTATACTACTTGAGTTGAAGGATGAAAGGAGCATAAGAGAATTAGTCATCAATAGAGAAAATGTGTCTGGTTCTCATCTTCATTGTACAGAAGCTCCGACACTATCTGCTTGCACATCTAGTTCAGCTCATCTCTTGACCATACCCTATTAAATTTCTCTTGTCATGCCCTTGTCTATCAAGTCGACTTACGAAATGGTCACTACACCTCATGGAGTTTGACATTACATAAGTTCCACAATAAGAAGTCAAAGGACAAGCCCTTGCAGATTTCTTGGTTGCACACCTGCTCCCAGCTGATACTCCGTTAATTGATGATCTACCAGATGAGGAAGTATTTCATGTCGAAGTTCATGGGATTGGAAGATGCATTTTGACAGAGCATTTCAATCAGAAAAAGGTGGTGCTGGGGTAGTGTTATGCACCCCTTGTTATGGCCTTGTCCCTCTATCATTCACTCTCCTAAAGATAAAATCACATAATGAAGCAGAATATCGGTGCTCATCATAACCTTGGAGATTGCTTCCCATATAAACTTGAAATGCTTAAGAATTATGGAGATTCAGAGTTGGCCAGCAGGCAACTAAAAGGGGTATATGATGTAAGGAAATCTCAAGCCTTACTTCAATACTCCCAAATCACTGACAGTTGGATTGAAGAAGTTACTCTTGAACATGTACCGCGAAGGCTTAATGCACAAGCCGATGCTCTCGCCATGTTAGGAGCAACAATTCAAATGCCACTAAAAGAGCCTACACGAATATGCATAGCTAAATGGAGATGTGTTGAGTTCGTTAAAAAACTCGACAATGAAGTTGATGTTTAATCATTGAAAAAAATACTCTTCTTACTCATTTGGGACAGTCATTGCAGATAAAAGGAATACACAACCCTCATGCAGTCCTCAAAAATCTTCCGTGACTACAAGAGAAGAAGAGGAGTATTTGCAACATAACTGGCTTCCTGAAGACCCCATTGAGCGCAACAAGATCCAAAGGTCAGCCATACAATATGTGTGTCGTGACGGTATCTTGTTTCAAATCTCTTATAATGATATGCTTCTTACGTGCATCCACCAAAAAGATGTAAACCATGTGCTTAATGAAGTTCATGTTGGAGTTTGTGGGATGCATCAGTCTGGTCCTAAATTGTACAACATGATTATCAGGATAGGATACTATTGGCCTTTCATGAATGTCAACTCTCTTATGTTTGCAAAGAGTTGTCCAGTGTGTCAGACTCATTCAAGCTTCATTCACCAAGATCTTGAACCTCTCCACCTAATAATGGAATCTTGGCCTTTTTCTGAGTGGGGCATGGACATTATAGGTCCTATTGATCCTCCGTCTTCTTTAGGCCATGTGTTTATACTTACTGCCACCGACTACTTCTCTAAATGAGACAAGGCCATTACCCTTAAGAAAGTCCCCAGACTTGCAGAGGCCAATTTCGTGCGACAACATATCATATATAGATTTCAGACTAACGGCCCTCAATTTCAGAGTAATCAAATTGACTGTTTAGTCAAATAGTTTAGGTTTGAGTGGAAATACTCAACCATGTACTATCCAAGAGTTAATGGATTGGTCGAAGTCTTTAACCAAACCCTTTGTGATGCTCTAAGGAAGTCTGTCTCCCACACTAAGAAGAATTGACATGAAAATCTTTCTGAAATTCTATGGGCTTATCGTATTACAGCTCGAGGTCCAACCCAGTCGACTCCTTACTCTCTAATATATGGGGGTGATGTTGTGTTGCCTTTAAAAATTCAATTACCTTCTCTCAGAGTAGCTCTTCATTATAGGATGATAGATGAAGAACGGGCAGCTCTTCGCTATCGAGAATTGAATAGACTTGATGAAAAGAGGTTCCAAGGACAGCAAAACCTAGAAATTCACAAGAACTGTATGCAACGAGCCTTTGATAAATCAATTAGAGTATGGTCTTTCGTAAAAGGGGAATTGGGCTTGGCAGTAAGAAGACCCATCATCACTCATGATAGAACCAAGGGGAAGTTCAAACCAAAATGGGAAGGTCCTTTTGTGGAAAAAAATGGCTTTTCCTAATGGAGCGTACGTGTTGATCAATGATGAAGGTGAAGAAGCTATGCCCCCAATCATTGTTAGATACTTGAAAAGGTATTATTCATAAGCTACGGTCTTAACCGCATGACCTTAAACTACACTACTGGTCTCATGACGTAAAACTGCTTCACACAGTTGTCCAAGTTATGCAAACCTAAAACTACAACACACTGGTTAGGACTGATTTTTCTTCGCATGTACGGTAAGAAACATTCTCTCACAAACAACCGCAAAGGGTCCGCACGCGTTGCACATTTTTTGAGTGTGCAGATACATGCTCTCCTATATGCGAATAGGAACCAACAAAGAGAGACATTTTATGACAGGGGTGCGTTTAATTGCTTAGCTTGTCGCTTTGGGGTTCGAGACCCACCCTGGTAGTTTTCCCTCTTAGAACAATTACGAAGCCCTTCGGATGTCTGTCAATGCAATTTGGACATAGACTCTCCTCAAGATTTTAACTCATCTGTCACAACCTCCCTGACTCATGTCGTACAAGCTGGCGACTGCAGGGTGGGAAACCATGACGTGAGTTGGTGAATGCCACTCAGGTGGGAGTAGGTCAATCACATGAAATCACGGAATCGAGAGCAAACCATGAAAGTAAAACTAAAATCTACACATGAAGAACGATAGAAATTCCAAAAGTACAACCATTCCATAAACATCTTATATCCAAATGTTCTTATAATTTTTTCTTCAAGGCACTAATGGCCCAAAATACAAAGAACAAAAGAAAATCCAAGGGGTAAGACAACTAAAACCTACTATGAAAGCTTCGAAAGGTTCATCAACTTCAAACTTCAAACTTCAAACACCGGAGTACCCCACAGTGTTTCGCCTTTAGCTCAAAGACTACTACTTTCACTCTACAATCATGAAAATAAGATGGAATGAGTTGATAACCCAGTAAGCAGATCTACACCATTACATCCCAAATATTTAAACAATGATAATAGTAACCAGTGCACGCTTATTCAAAGAACATCAAGAGAAAGCCCTCGAGAAAGCCTTTCAGTATTCTAGCAGTATAATAAGAAAAGCAGTTTAATGCACAGTGCATAAATTAGAAGTCACTTCACTTTAAACAGGACAGTAAGTATAACAAATCACAATTGCAGAAGCTAGAGAGGCATATTCCTAAAATAGAAGTTCCATTGCTTAGGCTAAGCCAATCTTGTAGCTTGAAACCTCTACTCTCATTCAGGAGGAAGGACAATGACAAGTGCGTGTCCCACATAATAATGCCCTCACGCACACACACATCCCCAGCGTGCTTTGGGGCTTTCAATCGGCAATGGCCTTGCAAGACACGACCCTCTCATATGTCCTTCAGGCAAGAGAGCATTACACTACCATTAGGTGACCCAATGCGTAGTGCCCGTAATAATTGGGGGGTGCACCCCACCCAATTTCTCAGTTCCCCTTCCCGTCCCCAATCCTATCATTGGGGTCAAGGTACAGTTCACAATTATCGATATACAATATCCAACTACCGATGGGTGACCCATTGCATAGTAGTCAGTGTTACAGTATATCACAGTTTGTCAGTTTCATAGTGTTTTCCTCAGTATACAGTGCCACTACCAATGGGTGCCCCATTGCATAGTATTCAGTCTCATGATATATCTCACAATGTGTCACAGTACAACAGTTCCAGCTACCAATGGGTGTCCCATTGAGTAGTGGTCAGCAACATAAGGGCGTACAGTATTAGTGCTTCCTCAGTATAGTAGTATCACTACCAATGGGTGTCCCATTGCGTAGTGGTTAGTATTGCATTATCATGCTTCCAATATCACAGTATCAGTAATAGAGGCATAGTAACAATAACAGTATCACAGTAACAATAGCAGTATCACAGTAATAGTGGAAACATCACAGTAATAGTGACAGTATCACAGTAATAGTGGCAACATCATATTAATAGTGACAGTATCATATTAATAGTGGTTGTATCACATTTAAGAATTTCAGCTTAATTTCTTACAATTAAAGGCAATGATGTCTGTTTGCAAATAAGATTGTAACTTTTGGTCCATTTGGAATTTCAAGACAGTTCCAAAACCAATTTTTATAATAGACACACAAATATTTCAAACAAAGTAGTCTTAAACACATTTGACCCTGTTTGACCCCTTAGAGGTTCAAGAAGTTGGGGGTTTACTAGTTGTACCATGCTATGTCTAGGAGATAGTGACATACCTTGCCTCAAACCATGATAACGTTCAATCCGTGAAGAATTTCGAGACAATTTCAAAATCAAATTTTAAGCCAAGACACATATATTTCTAACAAGGCTAATTTAAAAGCATTTTGACTCTATTTTGAAGTTCAAAGGTCCGTGCAAACTAAGACGATAGTTCTGAGTTTTACCAAAACTGTCTACAGTGACATATCTTCACAAAATGATGCATAACTTTCAATCTAAGAAGAATTTAAAGAAAATATCTACATACGAATTTTATCCCTTTAAAATAGCTTTCAAATGACTATGGTTTGATAGCAATTGAACTCCATTTAGTCAATTAAAACCAGTGCCAACAGTACTGTCAGTGACAAATGCAGGAAAAATGGTCAACATTGACACACACTTACATTTTGAAACATAACTTCATTTTTATTAAGAATTTCAACAGTTGGAAAACAAGAACATTTTTTTAGACTCACATATCTTTCCAATAGAAGTGATTCGAGGTGAATCGGACTTCTTTTGTCTATTTAAAAGCCCCATACAAAAATATATATATTCCTGGAATTTCATAGTAATGATACACATGCCTCAAGAACATGTTCCATAATCTCAATCTCATGGTAAAGAACATGATAGCCACTGTTTTCTCTCAATATGGACACATGAACTTGCATTTCTTACAGAATCAAGATCCGCATTCATCATAGAATAAAAGCCCCAAATTTCAGTGAACAAGGGATAAGACATTGCCACACTACATGTATTTTCATTACTCATCTCACAAACATATAATACATGCATCCTTATGACCACAATGCAATGGTGATGGATCCACTTACCTGACAGTAGTAGTGCCTTCTCAAAAACTCTTCTTACACAGCTCACACCCACTCCAACAATGGCTGCTCACAAAATCTTCCCCAAAACTTTGCCTTAGAGAGAGAGAGGGAGGGAAAGAGAGGGAGGGAGAGAGAGAGAGAGAGAAGGAGAGATGAAGGAAGAATGACTGGCGTGGGTGAGTGAGAAGCTTGAGTACTCATGAGGTTGAGTTGTTGTCCAAGTGGCACCAAGGTTGGGCCAATGGTACCCAGAACATGACTGGTGGTGAACTTCCTTCATGCACGCTAGAGCCATAGCCGGCATTACACAGCTGACGGTGCACAATCAGCACTATGCACATGGCACTGCACAGCCGGTGTTGTCCATATAGTGTTAGTCATCATTCCATTCACTTGCGGCGTTGCTCCTTGATGCGGCGTTGCGCCCGATCACCACGCCCTCATCACCGCACGCCCTATCATTTCGTGCCCTCATCGCCGTGCTCTCACATCACTGCAACGAGCTCACTACCGTGCACTATCTCATCGAGCGCTCTCTCGCCGTGGGCCCTCATCGTCGTGCACACTATCGCCACGTGCCCTAATCACCGTGTGCTCTCATCATCCCGCACCCTCATCGTCGTTCCCTCTCATCGCCGTGTGCCCTATTGCCACGTGCCCTCATCACCTCGAAAAATTTTGGGTCCTAACATCATCCCCCCTTTAAAAAAATTTTGTCATCAAAATTGTCAGTTAATCAAATAAATGGGGGTACTTATCCCAGATTTCATCTTCTCGCTCCCACATTGATTCTTCCTTCGAATGATATTGCCATAAAACCTGGACTAGGGGAATCTCTTTGTCGCGCAAAACTTGGACCCTCAGGGGAAGTGCTATCTTCGAGAACCCCTTTACAAAACGTCTATAATACCCTGTCAGTCCCAGAAAACTACGGACCTCAGATACATTTGTTGGTCTGTTCCACTTAAGCACAACCTCAATCTTGCAAGGATCAACTGCAAACCCTTCTTTGGAAATAATATGCCGGAGGAAAGCCATGCTTGGGAGCCAGAATTCACTCTTACTGAGCTTGGCATATAACTTCTCTGTCCTTCGAGTCTGAAGGACCACTCTTAAATGTCATTCATGCTCTTCTTGATTCCTGGAATACACCAAAATATCATTTATAAAGACCACTAAAAAGTTATCCAGATAGAGTTTAAAAACTCTATTCATCAAATCCATGAAGATAGCCGGGGCGTTCGTTAACCCAAAAGGAATGACTAAGTACTCGTAGTAGCCATAACGAGTCCAGAATGCGGTCCTAGAGATATCCTTTTCCTTAACCCACAATTAATGGTACCCTGACCGAAGGTCAATCCTAGAAAATACTTGGGGCCCTTGTAATTGATCAAATAAGTCATCAAGTCTGGGCAAGGAGTACTTGTTTTTCATTGTGATCTAATTCAACTGTTTATAATCAATGCATAGTCTCAAGGTCCCATCTTTCTTCTTAACAAACAGAAACGGTGCACCCCACGGTGATACATTAAGTGGGATATATCCCTTATCCAATAATTCCTGCAATTGCTCTTTCAATTCCTTTAATGAAGTTGGGGCCATTCTATATGGAGCTTCAAAAATAGGAGTGGTATTAGGGGCCACCTCTATTTCAAACTCAATCTCCCTAACCGAGGGTAGAGGACCTCTAGTTTTCTCTCACCACTGGTATCTTTTCCAATTCAGACTGAACATCCTGATTTTCTACCACATAAGCCAAGTATCCTACACATATTTTGGCCAACAGGCGAGAGGCCCGAAGAGCTGAGATGATGTGTAAAGGAGAAACATCCCTAATTCCCTTAAAAGTCAGTTCAGGTTGGCCCGAGTGTCTAAAGGTTACAGTCTTATCAAAGTAGTTCACTGTGGCATAGTGGGTGGACAACCAGTCCATACCCAAAATATTATCAAAGTCTTGAACATCTAGAAGGATCAAATCTATAGGCAACATGTGCCCTTCAATTTTAACCCCACACTGCTTATACACTATATCAGTTTCAATTGACTCTCCCATAGGCGGACATACTATCAAAGTCCAATCGAGTTGTGCAGGCTTAACATTCAAGTGATATGCAAAATGCGGTGCAACAAATGAATTGAAAGAGCCTGGATCAATTAAAACTCTTGCATCAATTCCACATACAGAAAGCGTACCTCGAATAACAAAGGTTGACGCCTTGGCTTCCTGCTCTATTGCAAACACCCACCCTTGCGCCCTCGGTTGGTCCTCTGGTCCTTTGACTGGACAGTCCTTCACTAGATGGCCTAGTTTGCCATACGAAAGCAAGCCATGGTCTTTCTGAAGCACTTAGCTGTTGTATGATTACCCAGACCATAGTGAGGGCAGACTGGGCGCCGGTTGTTCCTTATATCATTTGGAATAACCCCTGGGATCCTGACACCACCATGATTATTTCTCCCCTTCAACTCTCTCCTTAGAGGCAGTCAGGCTTTCTTCTTAAAATTTTCAGGTTGAGCGACACCCAATCTCCCTTCCCTCCTAGCCCGAAAGTCTTCACAATCTCTCTCTATTTTTAGGGTCCACCAGCGTGGAGAGGGTCTTGAGGTTCGCAGAAATAATTCTCCCCCTTATATCAGGTCGAAGGCCCCTCTCAAACTTACTGGCCTTTCGCACCTTAGAGTTAATAATATGTGGCGCATATCTAAAGAGTTCGACAAATTTTGCTGCATATTGCTCTACTGACATCTTTCCCTGTTCTAGCTCTATAAATTCTACGTCTTTCCTTTCCCTTACGGGGTCGGGAAAATAAATCTCATAAAATACTTCCAAGAAATTCTCCCAAGTAGTTACAATTCCTAATCTTTCCCGTGACTGTTTTACTGAGCTCCACCAGTGCTCTGCTTCTCCTTCAAGCATAAATGTACCCAGCCTAACCTTCTGCTCGTCTGTGCAATTTAGAACTTCGAAGATCTTTTCTATCTGTCTTTTTCATCTCTTAGCCTTCTCTACTCCTCCATGCCCCATAAAGTTTGGAGGTGCCAACCTCCTGAATCTTTTTATCAAACTGCTATCACTCTAGTCAAGGGTCGGGGTAAACGGGGCCGGCATAGAATCTCTCATTATTTGTGTCATAGCCCCAAGGTTCTGAAGAATTCACCGAAGGCCTTGGTGTTCTCATTACTTAAACTAGAGTTGTTAGAACGAGTCCTCGGCATCTTCAACCTAAAACACAAACACCCAGTTACTGACCGATCAAAGAACTATCCTACAAACACTCCTAAGACTTCCTAGGCCAAGAATCCTATCCTGGCTGCTCTGGTACCATAAACTGTCATGACCCCTCCCCCTGACTCAATGCCGGTGACTGCAGGGTGTAGAACTGTGACGTGAGGTGGCGAATGCCACTCAGGTGGGAGTGGCTCAATCACATGAAATTATCGAATCGAGAGAAAACCATGAAGGTAAAACTAAAATCTACACATGAAGACCGATATCAATTCCAAAAGTACAACCACTCCATTAACATCTGATATCCAAAAGTTCTTACAATTTTTTCTTCAAGGCACTAATGGCCCAAAATACAAAGTACAAAAGAACATCCAAGGGGTAAGACCACTAAAACCTGTTATGAAAGGCGGTTCTTCAACTTCAAACTTCAAACACCTGTGCACCCCACAGCATTCCGCCTTCAGCTCAGAGACTATTAGTTTCACTCTACAATCATGAAAATAAGATGGAATGAGTTGATAGCCCAGTAAGCAGTTCTACACTATTGCATCCCAACTATTTAAATAGTGATATCAGTAAGCAGTTCACACTTATTCACAAAACATCAAGAGAAAGCCTTCTAGAAAGCCTTTCAGTATTCTAACAGTATAATAAGAAACATAGTTTAATACATAGTGTATAAATTAGAAATCATTTCACTTTAAGCATAACAGTAAAGATAACAAATCACAATCAAAAAGCTAGAGAGACCTATTCTTGAAATAGAAGTTCCATTGCTCAGGCTAAGCCAATCTTGTAGCTTGAAACCTCAACTCTCATTCAAGAGGGAGGACAATGACAAGTGGGTGTCCCACATCGTAAGGCCCTCACACACACTCACATCCCTAGCGTGTTTTGGGGTTTTCGATAAGCAGTGCCCTCGTAAGTGACGACCCTCTCATATGGCCTTCCGGCAAGAGAGTGTTACACTACCATTAGGTGACCCAATTCGTAGTGCCTATAATAATTGGGGGTTGTGACCCACCCAATTTTTCAGTTTCCCTTAGTCCTATCATTAAGGTCGAGGTACAGTTCACAATTATCGGTATGTAATATCCAACTACCAATGGGTGAGTCATTGCGCAGTGGTCAGTGTTACAGTATATCACAATTTGTCAGTTTCATAGTGCTTTCCTTGGTATACAATGCCACTACCAATGGCTTCCCCATTGCATAGTGGTTAGTCTCATGATATATCTCAAAGTGTGTCACAGTACAATAGTTCCCTCTACCGATGGGTGTCCCATTGTGTAGTGCTCAGACACATAAGGGCTTACAACATCAGTTCTTCCTCAGTATAGTAGTACCACTACCAATGGGTGTCCCATTGCGTAGTGGTTAGTATTGCATTATCATGCTTCCAATATCACACACTCAATAAGAGTGGCACAGTAACAATAGCAGTATCACAAGAACAGTAGCAGTATCACAATAATAGTAGCAACATCATAGTAATAGTGCTAGTATCACAGTAATAGTGGCAACATCACATTAATAGTGACAGTATCACAATAATAGTGGCAATATCACAATTAAGCATTTCAGCTTAATTTCTTACAATTAGAGGCAATGACGTGTGTTTGCAAATAGAGTTGTTACTTTTGGTCTATTTGGAATTTGAAGACGGTTCCAAAACCAATTTTTGTACTAAACACACAAATCTTTTAAACGTTGGTGTCTTAATGGCATTTGACCCTGTTTTCCCTTAGTGGTTCCAGAAGTTGGGGGTTTACAAGCTGTATCCTGCTGTGTACAGGAGACAACGACATACCCTGCTTCAAACCATGATAACATTCAATCCGTGATTAATTTCGAGACAATTTCAAAATAAAACTTCAATCCAAGACACATATCTTTCTAACAACGCTAATTTGAAAGCATTTGGATGCTATTTGGTTGTTTAAAGGTCCGTTTCAAACAAGATGATAGTTCTGGGTTTTACCAAAACTGTCTATAGTGACATATCTTTACATAATGATGCATAACTTTCAATCTAAAAACAATTTCAAGACAATCTCATGAAATTTAGTTCTTTCAAAGACCTTTCAAATGACTATGGTTTGAGATGAAATCAACTTCGTTTGGTCAATTACAACCAGTGCCAACAGTAGTGTCAGTGACAAATCAAGGAAAAACAATAAACAGTAACACACATGTACATTTTGAAACATAACTTCATTTCTATAACGAATTTTGACCGTGGACAAATGTAAACATTTTACTAGACTCGTATATCTTTCCAATAGCAGTGATTTGAGGTCAATCGAACCTCGTTTGGCTGCTCAAAAGCCCCTTACAAAAACAAGTATATTCTTGGAATTTCATAGTAATGATACACATGCCTCAAGAAAATGTTCCATAACCTCAATCTCATGGTAAAGAACATGATAGCCACTATTTTCTCACAATATGCACAAATAAATATGCACTTCTTATGGAATTATGAATCATAAATTCATTCTCAACATCCACATTCATCATAGAACAAAAGCTTCAAATTTCAGTGAACAAGGGATAAGAGATTGCCACACCACATGTAATTTCATTACACATCTCATAAACATATAATACATGCATCCTTATGACCACAATGCAATGGCGATGGATCCACTTACCTGAACATTAATAGTGACTTCTCAAAAACTCTTCTTTCACAGCTCACTCCCCCTCCAACAATGGCTGCTCATCAAATCTTACTTTAACCTTTGCCTTACAGAGAGAGAGGGCGAGAGAGAGAGAGAGAGAGAGAGAGAGAGAGAGATGAAAGAAGAATGAGTAGCATGGGTGAGAGAGAAGCTTAAGTACTCAAAAGGTTCGGTGGCAGTCCAAGTGGTGCCAAGGCTAGGCAAGAGGCACCCAGAACACGACAGGTGGTCAATGTCCTTCATGCACGCCAAAGCCATAGCCAGCGGTGTACAATCGGTGTTATGCACACGGCGCTGCACAGCTGGCGTTGCCCAAACGGCGATACTCATCATTCCATTCAGGCACGATGTTGCTCCTTGAAGCATGCGGCGTTGCACCTTAACACCACAAGCCCTCACCGCCACGCGCTCTCTCACCACGCGCCCTCATTAGCGCACACCCTATCGTCGTGCGCCCTCATCGCAGAGTGCTTTATCGTCGTGCGCCCTCATCGCCGCATGCTCTCATCGTCGCGGAGACCTCATCGTTGTGCGCCCTCATCGCTGCGCGCCCTATCACCGTGCACCCTCATCGTCTCGCGCTCTCATCGTCGTGCGCCCTCATCGCCACCCACCCTCATCGTCGAGAAAAAATCTGGGTCCTTACAACGTCGCTTTGTTCTCTCACACTAGAAACTGTAATGTGGATTCGGTTGTACTCCTCCATGGTGGCTCACTCGAACGAGGGTTGGCTGACAAAAATATGGGGTAAGGGAGAAAGGTAATGAGAATTCCCCTATCTGCACAAACACTATATCCTCATGCAATCAGGGCAACCAAAGGATTAGAACTCTCTTGACTATCTGCTCAAGAAGACTCCTCCCGAGTGACTGAGGGAGAAAGCATATGCGTCTCTCACAACTCAACTCGATTGTATGGAGAGAAAGTTAGAGCGATGAACTGAGGGATGGAATCCTTAGGTTGACTTTGAAAGTTATTGGGTCGGGGGTATATCAGATAGCTGAGTGCTATGCAGTACCACAGGCTTGTTGCGGCTACGCTAGAGATACAAGGGGAAAGAGATGAGACTGTGCGTTTTCCATGGGCACAGGTTACTGCACGGGGCAAGTAACAAGTGAAGAGAAGGAAGAAAGAAAGAAGAGGGAGAGAGAGAATGGAGTCACGCAGCTAGCATGGACTAAGGGTAGTTTCTCTCTCTGAAAAGTGTTCTCTATCTTTTAGCACTAGATCCAAGGTTTAGGAGCAAAAGACAAGTATAAACGAGCTTAAAGCCTCTATTTCATTAATGAATGGTCGATCATTTGAAGAAATTCTCCTAAGATGTGTCGATGCACAAGAAGCAAATAAAATACTGGAAGAAGTGCACTCGAGTATCTGTGGGCTGCATCAATCCGGCCCTAAGCTCTACTAGCGCATATGTAGATTCGGGTATTATTGGCTTTCAATGGTGGTTGATGCCCAAAACTATGTTGAAAGATGCCAAGTGTGCCAAATGCACTCAAGCCTCATTCATCAACCCTCAGACCCTCTCCATCCTACAGTGGCATCATGGCCCTTTTCCCAGTGGGGTATGGACATTGTAGGACCCATCGACTCTCCTTCTTCCTTGGGTCATGCCTTCAACCTAACAGCAACGGATTACTTTTCCAAGTGGGCTGAAGCGGTCCCTCTCAAGCAGGTTCCAGGGACCACTGTGGCCAACTTCGTACGTCACCACATCATATACCGGTTTGGGATTCCGGACCGAATAATCTCTGATAATGACCCTCAGTTCAGAAGCCATCACATTGATCATCTAGTTAACTAGTTCAGTTTTGAGTGGAAGTACTCGACCATGTACCACCCTCGAGCCAATGGCTTAGCTGAGGCGTTCAATAAAACCCTATGCAGGGTGCTCCGAAAGTCAATTTTGAAGTCATAGAATAATTGGCATGGGATGCTACCTGAGGCCCTATGGGCCTATCGCACCACCACTCAGAATGCTACAAACTCTACTCCTTGTTCCCTTGTTTATGGAGGTGAGGCAGTTTTATCCCTCGAAATTCAAATACCCTCACTCTGTATCGCTATACATCAGAGACTGACTGAAGAAGAGGCGTCATACTCTGTTATCAGAAGATGCTCTTGATGAAAAGAGGCTAGAGGGCCTACAAAACCTGAACTCAATCAGGAGGGAATGAAGAGAGCCTTTGACAAGTCTGTCAAAGTTCGCTCGTGGGGAGCTAGTCTTAGCAATCAAGAGACCGATTGTCATGCATGGACGCCGCAAAGGCAAGTTCGAACCCAAGTGGGAA
This sequence comes from Amborella trichopoda, assembly GCF_000471905.2. The sequence goes on from NW_006498192.1 coordinate 544,914, forward strand.
GGTTCCTTAATAGTCAAAAAAGTCACACCAAATGGGGCTTGTATACTAGCAAACTCTGATGGAGAGGAGGCAATGCCCCTTATCAATGGGCGATACCTAAAGAAGTATCATCCCTGATGTGCTCTTAAAATATAGTATATGCAATAGAAAGAAAGAAGCAACCCAACTCAAAAGAAACTCATTTCTTTTATTGCAAAAGCCTATTATCAGGGAGGTTAGAAATATAGTATCAACAAGTTAGAAGAAAAGAGGTTGTTCACACTGAAATATTGCTCTCGCTTCAAAGGAGGACCAACCTTTTCGAGTTGGCTTCAATTCATCTGATGAGGAATGGATGGAGAGGGAAGAAGTACCCTGATAGAGTCTACTTCCCTGGCAAGGAACTAGCGTATGATGGATGCCTTTCCTCAAAACAACATGGACTTCACTGATGTGCTGGAGGATTTGGCTTCCAACAAACCACAATGACGGGGCCTTCTCATTTGCCATCACTCTTGACCCCCACAAGGCACCACCATCCATGGTCATCGTAGTGCGCAACTCAACGCCACTGGAGATCATCGTTGTGGGCGATCCAATGGCACGAGCGACCATTACCATGAGCGGCATACTGCTGATCGTTGTTGTCGCCACACACAGCTTAGTGCCATGCGAAGGCAGCCTTACATGCGACTTAATGCCACACATGCCTTTGTTAGGCCCCAATTCCTACCGTTCCCAATTCCCACGAGGCACTAACCCTCGTGCCTCTTCGGTTTCCCCAACCATCGCCTCTCAGTGACGGTCAACCTTCTCACGGCCCTTCGCCTCTCTGACTGTTACAGGCTTTCAACCCTTCAGTCCCCTACCAACGTTTCCTCTTCTCATCGAAAACACTTCTCTGCCCACCGGGGACCCCCTTTCTGACCATGATGTTTCCCCTTATCGACAATCGGGAATACTGAGAAATCACCAGAACCTTCGTAGAAGCTCCCCTATGACCCTGTGGGTTTCCTTCTCCCTTCTTCGCACTCGCCTACTCACCAAAAATTCACTGAACTTCTGGCAAAACCATTGTTCAAGCTCCGTTATGCCTGACAACAATCGCAAAGATGTCGAGAAGTCACTGAAAAGCCCTATGCAAGTGCCAATAGTCCCTGTTCTCCACTCTGGTGTCCCCGAGGCCTCTGCAACCTGCCAGTGACCTCAAGACTACCAGAAATCCACCAAAGAATCCCTGTGCACACCAGAAATGGTGTTGCAACCTGATGGAACCATTGTTTCTCTCACAAAAGCTTCAATGGCTACTGTTCTTCACCAAAAACTTCTCGGTGGATCCCCGTAAAGCCACTATTACCCTCTCCAGAAGTTGTGGCACTTTCAGAAAATATTCGCAAGTACTCTACAAATACCTTCAAACTCACTAAAGTGTTGCTGGAGAAGTCTCTGCGCACTATGATTCTCACCGGAAGCTCTTGTCAGGAGTTCTCTCTTGCTCTAAAACTCTCACACTGTTTTACCGAAGGTAAAACAGTAAAATGGGGTTTTACCCCTTTTATAGATGAGGATACACAAAGTACCCTTCACAAGCTCAAAATGACGCTCCAGTCCTCATCTTCAAACGGCGAAACATCCAGGCCGGGGCGGGTCAAGCCCGAGGCCCGAATGCAAGTCGCTGCCGCATGTGCTTCATGAACCTGCTGCCATCTATGCCTTAACATCGTGCGATGTTAACACCGCGCGCTTTACTAAATAGGCTATCGTTGTGTGCTTCACGAGAAGCTATCGTCGTACGCTTCACAAGAGGCTATCGTCGTGCGCTTCACAAGAGGCTATCGTCGTGCGCTTCACAAGCAGCTATCGTCGTGCTCTTCACAAGAGGCTATCGCCATGTGCTTCACAAGAAGCTATTGTCGTGCGCTTCACAAGAAGCCATCTCCGTGCATTTTACAAGAAGTTATCACCATGTGCACTATCAAGGCCTAACGCAGTGTTGTGCGCATGACCACCATTCTGCATCCTCAGGGAGTCAAGTCTTCAATTACGGCTCTATTCCCCATGAAGTCACATTCCCTTACCACATTACAGTCTAGGTGGACGATCCTAAACTGCATGGTCCAAACTATATGACCCTAAACTGTAGCAGGGGTCCAGTTGTACGACCTTAAACTGTATGGTCCTAGCCGCATGACTTTAAACTGCACAGTTGTGGTCCAAACTATATGACCTTAAACTATAGTGGAGGTCTAGTTGCACGACCTTAAACTACATAGTCCTAGCCGCATGACTTTAAACTACATAGCCATGGTCCGAGCTACAAGACCTTAAAACTATAATCCACGTACCTGTAGCAAGACATTAAACAGCACTACAAATAGCCCATATACATGACTTTAAACTGTGAAATGGGCACACCTCTCCATCGGGTGTATTCTACCACTATCCCCAGTGGGGTTACACCTTGCTCCAAACTGTCATTCGTAGTGGAGCTACATGCAGGCCACTGTCCTGCATCCTCAATAGGAGTCACATCCGTGTTGCAGCCCATTATCCCCAGTGGAGTTAAAGTCATTCTTATCTCTTCATCTCCCAGTGGGGTTACATCGATACTCCGGCCTGCCATTCTTAGTGAAGTTACATGCATACCATTACTCATTATAGTCGTGGAGTCATACTTACCCCATTAATCCCCATGGGTCCACTTCTCACTGAGCCACTCTATCTCCCGGTGGAGCTTCACCTATACGGTGACCCACACAATGGTTTGTGCTGCATGATCTTAAATTGCACAGTCACAGTCTAGATGCACGACCCTAACCGTATGGTCCAAACTATATGACCTTAAACTGTAGCAGAGGTCTAGTTGCATGACCTTAAACTGTATGTTTCTTGCTGCAAGACTATAAACTGCATAGCCATGGTCCAAACCATATGACCTTAAACTATAATACACATCCTAGCCGCATGACAATAAAAGGCTTTGTACCATGGTCCGAACTATAGGACCTTAAACTGTAGCGAAGGTCCAGTTGCACAACCTTAAACTGCATGGTCCAAGTTGCATGACTCTAAACTGCGTAACCACAGTCCAAGCTATGTGACCTTAAACCATAGTGCACATCTTACTTTGCACAGGTCCAAGAGGCATGACCTTAAACTTGCCCCCAAAATATGCGCACATGCCCTTTACATGCATTTTCACGCATGCCTTCCCCAACTTACCTGTTCATGTGTGCGCATCACTTTTATTACCTCTTCAGTGAGTCCATTCACTCAACACCATTCATCATTCCTTAGTGAGTTTTACCCATGCTCACAAAATAGCGAACCATTCCACCACCCATACTCGCCATTAGTTAGTGGGTCACAACTTTTCACCTATCATTCATACATCATCCATCTTTCACCGATAGCCTCGTGCCATTTCCCCAAAGTGAGTAAAACCACCACCATACTCACTCCATGGCCTCAACAGACTGTCATCCATCACCACCATGGTTCAGCTGTATGACCTTAAACTGTAGTACACATCCTAGCCGCATGACGTTAAAAGGCTTCACACATGTCCCCAAGGCATGACATAAACACGCCTTTAAAAAAAAAAAAATGCCCATGGTGTATACTGACACAAGACAACACCATTAGTAAAAATAACGGATGAGAATGGTCATGAAACCATGAGTAAAAGAGTTCTTTGAAAGTAAAAGCCCGGGCACGGTGAAACCCCAAAAGGGAACCATGCGCAAAAATAGATGAAAAGGGGTGGACATGGCCGCAAGGTCATGTTAAAAGAGCCTGAAAATAGAGGTTAGTGAAAACCGTCTTTATGGCGCGACTTCCCCCAGTCCAGGTGAAAACCCGCAAAGGATGCTTGGACCAATAAAGCAGGTTGACACAACATCACAGCCTCAGTCGGTACCCAATTGCCAAATAGGCATAATTCTAGCTTACGAGGTCCACACAACATCCTCAATTGTCAGGATCCAATCAAAAACACAAGATGACTCACTCGAAAGTGAGAGCCTCACAAGATCTCCCAAACACCAAAAATAAAAGAGAGTCCTTGAGGGTGAGGACGTTGACCGAAAGATCCCTCCAAAAACAAAAGAGAGTCATTGAGAGTGAGGATGTTGACCAAAATATCCCTCCAAAAACAAAAGAGAGACCTTGAGGGTGAGGACGTTGATCGAAAGATCCCTCCAAATACAAAAGAGAGTCCTTGAGGGTGAAGACGTTAATCGAAAGATCCCTCCAAAAACAAAAGAGAGTCCTTGAGGGTGAGGACGCTGACCGAAAGATCCCACTAAAAACAAAGAGTGTCCTTGATGGTGAGGACGTTGACCGAAAGATCCCTCCAAAAAAAAAATAGAGTTTTTGAGGTTGAGGACATTAACCAAAAGATCTCTCCAAAAACAAAAGAGAGTCCTTGAGGGTGAGGACATTAACCAAAAGATCCCTCCAAAAACAAAAAGAGTCCTTGAGGGTGAGGACGAAGATCGAAAGATCCCTTCAAAAACAAAAGGGAGTCCTTGAGGGAGAGGACGTTGACCGAAAGATCCCTCCAAAAACAAAAAGAGTCCTTGAGGGTGAGGACGTTGACCGAAAGATCCCTTCAAAAACAAAAAGAGTCCTTGAGGGTGAGGATGATAACCGAAAAATCCCTCAAAAACACAGAATGGCCCTCAAGGGTATCGTTCGATAGGATGAGGACTATAAATACCAATCTCTTCATGCCACAAACTCGTTTGACAGGGTGAAGACATTAAAAACTAACTCCTACAGTTTCGTGAGAGTGAGGACCGTGACAAGATCCCTCAAATTCTCTTCTCCCCATAAAGTCTCCATGGATGGACCTGTACATTATATCCAAATGTCTAAGCATCCTAGTTACAGCATTGTGTGAATCTCCTTGGTGTTCACGTGATCCTGTGGCTAGGAAGAAAAAAGAAAAAAAGCAAGAGGAAATTTTATGAATGTTGTCCTTCTCTCTTCTCTCGAAGAACAAACATTCGATGGGGCATATTGTTTGAAGACATTTTTCAGCACCGTGGGTCCCCGATGCGGAATAAAAGAGAAAAGTCGGTCAATAAAGCCTGATAAACAGTGGAAATTTTGACAGTCTCATAATGGCTCTATAACTGCTCAAGATCTTCATAAGCGCCCCAAAAATCCTCTTGCCAAGTTTCGTCACATTCTGACATTTCTAAGGCAGTACAGACTGGAAACAGTTTCGGCAAAATAAGCCTCTTGTATCCTGAAACATACCCCTATAACTGGAACCCTACTCTTGAAGCATCAAACAACTATGGGACTACTACCATTGGATCTAACACAGTTGAAAAACCCCATGGGTCAAATTTTAACTTAAACGGACATTTTATGAAGAATTTATGGGTAAAAGGCCGAACGAGGAGGAGCCGCACACTATTCCCGTGCCGCCACCCCACAAGAAATCTTCATTAAAGGGAAAATAACAAATAGTGACTTTTGGGGTCTATATCGCATTCGCCCCGAGTCCGATAGTGCTAAAATTTTGTGAGCGTGTTCGCCTCGTCAGGACGAGCGTTTCGATATGTGGCACATCCCGTGACGCCCCCCGAACAAGGAGAAAAGCTAGAGAGAAGTTGTTGATCCATGTAGAAAGTTGCAGGAAAATCAGCAGTGACATGCCTCGCTCGAGCAGTCAATGCACGGTGCTCGCGCATCAGATTAACATGAGATCAGTTCCATCGTATGCGTAATGTCTAAGGTATCTCTGGTCTGAACCCCATACATGATGAACGGTCGGATTTCGCACACGAAGCCAATAAAATAACTGTAAATTTTAGCGTCGGAATTCTAGATTCAGGCCAAAACTACAAAGTTACGAAATCTTCGTCGGAGCACAAAATCGATCTGCCTTTGTTTGCATGCGATCATGACAGCATGCTCAATGTGATCTAGCAAATAAATCACGGAAAAAATCAAGAAACGAACACACTATCGATTCGAAGTTTTCAAGATTCATCCAAACTTCAAGTAGCATAATCATGGCTTAAAAACACGATCCATGGCTCGAAGTTGGTATCAAATTGATTGTCATGCCAAGATCTACAAGAAAATAATCATCTTGTAGAAAAATGGGTACCAGAGCACCCCCAGATCATCCACAAAAGATCATGCACGTTCTAGGGTAGCAGCAGGGATTGTTTTGAAATTCCATTGATTGTAAGGGATGGGCAAATCAATCACTTTGCACCCTTTTTTCTTATTTATTTTAATTCAAATAAACCTTAATTATCATCAATTAGTGTTAGTTTTGGGTGATCCACCCATGTTTTAGCCCTAGTTTATAAATAGATGCTACCTCTCATTGAGAAGAGGCTGAAATATTATTGTAAAAGATCCCACTTTCGTTCTCTACATTGAGTAATAAAATTGGAGATTATTCATTGAATTCATGAGTGCATCTTGGAGAGAGAGAGAGGAGAGAGAAATTTTAGAGCGGTACCCCTCTTACCATCAAGGTATTTTCTCTGTTTCCTTTCTTCTTTCTCTGGTTTTCTTTTCCTCTCTTCTTCTCTCTCTTCTTCTCTTTCTTCTTCGTCTTCTCTGCTGAGTGTTTCTCAGAGGCCATGCATGGAAGTGGCAGTGTCGTGCATGCTTCTTTCTTTCTTCCTCTGCCTGTGACTTCGCAAGTCACGCATAGCGATGGCAGCACCGTGCGCGAGCTACTCTCTCTCTCTCTCTCTCTGTTCATTTCTTTTCTTTAAATGTAAAGAAGACGACAATGCATATCGCCGCCCACTGGGGTCTCACCCATGCTCTGCACCTACCGCAGACATCGATGCTTATCGCCGCCCACGAAAGGTCTAAGCGATGCGTAACACCGTCCGCAGGCTTCTCTTGCCCTGCGCCTATCACAGACGGTGATGCCTATTGCCGCCCACGAAGGGTCAAGGCGATGCGTAACGTCGTCCACAGGCTTCTCTTGCGCCCTGCGCCTATCGCAGACGGCGATACCTATCGTTGCCCGCGAAGGGTTGTAGGGATGAGTGACGCCATCTGCATGCTTATCTTGCGCCCTGCGCCTATCGCCGCCCGCAAAGGGTTGCAGCGATGAGTAACACCGTCCGCAGGCTTATCTTGCGCATTGCGTCTATTGCAGACGGTGATGCCTATCACCGCCCACGAAGGGTTGCAGCGATGGGTAACACCGTCCACAGGCTTCTCTTGTGCCTTGTGCCTATCGCCACCCACAAAGGGTTGCGCCAATGCATAACACCGCCCACAGGCTTCTTTCGTGCACTCTGTACCTATCGCCGCATGCTGCCTTTTCGTGTTGCCGACGGCAATGGCTAACGCCATCTGCATTTCATTGCTCGTCCTTTTGCCTCGAGCAGCAATGTCTAGTGTTGTCTAAGGGCCACGACACTGTTACTTCGCGACTGTGGACGGCACTGCCTAACGCCGTCTAATTCCTTCTCTCCCCTTCATCTTGTGTCTTCTCTTTGTTCTCATCTCTTCTTTTCTCTTCTCTTCTCTTCTCGCTTGACTGAAGGATAGACTTAGTCTAGTATTGTTATAGCGGTCTGGCTGTCGAGCAGTATTACCGTCGTGCTCGTCCAAAGTACCATGCCCGTCTTGCTGCTACACCAGATTAGGACAGTCATATCGACCTTGGTTTCAAGTAGTATTGTCGTCGTGTCGGTCTGAGTTACCATGTCCATCTTGCTACCACTCCAAGTCGGCCACAGTACTTGTTCAGCTATCATGCTAGTCTTGTCCCCTTGTCGAGTCCTCTTCTCTTTTCTCCTCTTATTCATCACCGTAATTTCTTATCTTATCTGCCATATGAATGTGCATCATCCTAAGATAAGGGTGGGTCCTTCAGCCCACTTATCTTGCAAATTAACCATATAGGATTGTGCAGTAAACAAAGAGATTGCAGGTCAAGGGAGGAGAGTCTGTACCAGTTGAAGCAGCTAGGAGGCTTTCTATTGTGATCTAAGAGGGCGCCCATGCGAGTTAGCCCAAGTAAGTCACGGACCCAGGTGAGGTTGGTCCCCACCTCACGTTCAAAATTCCACTCTCACCAATTGGGCACCGGCCCTTATTCTGTGAACAAGGTTCCCGAGAGAGCGATCTCAGGTTTTGGGTCTTCCGAACCTGAAACATATGTCACCCGATCGCCTAGATCCGGAGGCGAGATCAGGCATACGACCAAAATCGAATTCAGATCTGAGGCCAAATTTGCCCAAAAATGAGTAGATCTACTATCAGATCTGTGGCAGAGCCAACATGATCCAAAATATTAAAATACGATTTTAAAGTAGTGAATAGATCAAAATAAAATGAAGATAGTGAAAGAAGAATAAGAAAGAAAATGAAGAAGCAATACCAAACCGGGCTAGATGGCCCGAGACTCTTGAGCCTTCGATGGCTCTCCCGTATCAGAACCAACGTCTTATTTGCCTATCTGATTCGAATGCTGAACAGCAGATCTGTGGTTGAAAGGGTTGTGCCCTGGAGATGGTTCTAGATCTGGGGTTGTTATGCCCTAGTCTAGGTGTTTTTTGCTTAAGGTTAGACTCTCAGGAGGCTAGGGTTTCTGAAGCAGTATCGAGGGTTTCAATCTTTTGAAGCTGTAGGGTTTTCCTCTCTCTGAAGTCGTGCCTCAAATGGCCACGAAAATACATCTTATAGGGATCAAGGATCTGTTGGAAATGATAACTTTCCATAACCAACAGATCCTCCTCAAAAAAAATTCTAATTTTGAGGTACGGATCTGAGCAACAAACCTGGTGTCGCCCGGGCGACATGCCTAGTGTCGCCCAAATAAATATAGTAAAAATCTTAGAAAAAGGTAAGAAAAATACTCACAAAGAGAAAATTTCATTTTGGGACAAAAAATGTTGGGCTACTCCAGTGGTATCACCCACATCAAATTTTCTCCAAATTCAAAAAATCCAATTTTGGTGTCTTCCTTAGCCTCTTATGAAGCTCTCAGAGAAACTTTGGGTCAAAACGGAGTTTTATACTATTTTTAATAATTACTTTGGTAAAACAGGGCGTCTGCAGGATTCTAGGTCAAAATAGGTTTTTGCAGGGTTCCGGGTAGGCAGATTGGGTCGGGTCACAGAGTATGTTGTGTGAACTATGGATTTTGGATTTACTAGGATAATGTGGTCATAAAGGTTCAGAAAACCATATAATATACCAGATTTAAAATAGGGTGTCTACAACTTTCTCTCCCAATTTTTGCCTTTTTTAAGACATAGCAATGCAGAGGATGATTGGAGTGGGCAAAGAGCAACAAGGACTCTATTTACTTGACACCAGTCTCAGTGATGCAAAGTCACCCTCTTCTCATTTAGCTTCGCTTGATTTGTGGCATTACAAGCTTAACCATATTTCTAAGAATCACTTAAATTTTCTTTCTAAGACTTTTCCTTTTATTTCTGGTTTGAATAATTGCATTTGTATTATCTATCCCATAGAAAAACAAACTAGACTATCATTTAATTCTAGTTCTATTTTTATCTCACATGCTTTTAGTATGATACATTGTTATATTTGGGGTGGGTACCAAACTCCATCCCTCTCTGGTGCTCACTATTTTCTCACTATTATTGACGATTTTAGTCGATGCGCCTGGGTATTCTTAATGAAATTCAAATCCTAAGCTAAACAATACCTTAAAAAAAAATTTGATATGGTACTTGCACAATTTCATTGCCAGATTAATATTGTTCGAACTGACAATGGAACTAAATTCTTTTCTCAAGAAGTGCAATAATTTTTTAAATCCAAAGGTGTTATTCATCAACATAGTTGTGTCTCTACACCCCAACAGAATGGAGTAGCTAAACATAAACACCGGCACCTTCTTGAGGTAGCTCATGCCTTACGATTTCAAACTAACCTCCCTCTCCAAATTTGGGGGGACTGTGTTCTTACCGCAATATTTTTAATTAATAGAATGTCAACACCCTTACTCTCTAGCAAAAGCCCACATGAAGTTCTCCTTAATACCATGCCTAATTATAATCAATTAGGCATCTTTTCCAACAGCCTATCTCTTCACCAGCCCACCACCTCTTATCCAACTGCCTATCTCTTCACCACCACCTCTTATACAACCGCCCCTTTCTTCACCACCACCTCCACAATCTCTTCATAGATCCTCTAGACTTACCCATCTACCACCATATCTACAACAATATCATTGTTTCACAGTTGCTACTCTAGCTACTACACAACAACATCCATCCAGTTTATCAGGTATTACTCACCCACTCACTAGTTTCTTATCTTATGATCAATTGTCTCCATATCACCATGCTTATGTTATAGCCATATCCTCAACCACTACACCCACATCTTTTAAAATTATTGTGAAGTCATTGAAATGGAGAGATGCAATACTTATTAAGATATGGGCACTCGAAGAAAACAATACTTTAAAACCCATTGGCTTAAAATGGGTTTATAAGATTAAGCACCGCCTAGATGGTTCTATTGAACGTTACAAAGCAAGGCTTGTAACCAAAGGCTACACTCATACTGAACGTTTGGATTATCACCAAATATTCACACCTGTGGCTAAGTTAGGTACCGCGCGATGCATTTTAGCTATTGTTATCATTCAGCAATGGTATTTACACCAGTTGGGTGTGAACGATGTATTCCTTCATGGGGATTTGGAGGAAGAAGCTTATATGCGGATTCCCCTTGGATTTGCCAAACAGGGGGAGAATAGAGTCTGTAAGTTGCAAAAGTTCTTATATACACTAAAACAAGCATCAAGAAACTGGTTCTCCAAGCACTCTAAAGCTCTTCAAGATGTGGGTTTTCGTCTGTCCATAGCTGACTACTCTTTGTTTAGCAAACAATATGGTGGCAAATGCGTTCATGTTCTCATATATGTTGATGATATACTTATTACTAGGAACGATCCCCTGTAATCGATATTCTCAAAGGCTATCTCCAATTTGGATTTCTATATCACAGACTTATGTCCACTCAAATATTTTCTTGGTATAGAAGTGGCCAAGTCTAGTAAAGGCCATTTCTTATGCTAGTGTAAGTATACATTAGAGATACTCTAAGACATGGGCATGCTTGGAGCAACGCCTTCAGAGTTTTCTATGGAGCAAAACCTAAAGTTAAATTCTACTGATGGCGAGCTTCTTGAAGATCCTACTTCTTATAGGTGGCTCATTGGCAGATTGATATATCTGACTATTACTTGCCCTGAAATTGTTTTCAGCGTCTATATCTTTAGTAAGTTTATGCAAAGCCCACGAAAACCTCATCTTGATGCAACCTTACGATTGCTTCGGTATCTCAAGTGTACCCCGAGACTTTGCATTCTATTATCTTCCTTTAGTAAACTTGAGGTGACCGGATAATGTGATTCTAATTGGGTTAGTTGCCCAATGACTCGACGATCTACCAATGGTTATTGTACTCTGCTTGGTGATAACCCAATTTCTTAGAAAACAAAGAAACAAAAAACAGTTTCTGGGTCTTCTGCTGAAGCATAATACCTCTCTATGGCACATCTAAGTTGTGAGTTAACTTGGCTAAAATACCTACTGAACGATCTTGGTATTCCTTGCTCATGGCCCATTACATGTTTTGCGATAACAAAGTTGTTCTACACATTGCCGTCAATCCACTTTTACATGAAAGAACAAAGCATATCGAACTGGATTATCACCTTGTTCGTGAAAAGATCACCTCTAGCCTACTTCGGACTGCATATCTTCACACATCTAATCAATTGACAGATATTTTTCTGAAAGCCCTCAGGCACGAACGATTAAATTATCTTATTGACAAGTTGGGCATCATCTCCATTCATGCTCCAACTTGAGGGGGAGTATTAGACGATTTGTTCCTATCTAAACACACGGTTTGACTAAACCATATGTAGTAGTTATAATTTCTATCCTTTGTAACCTCTTATCTCCACAAATCCCATAAATATTGAGATATTGCACAATCGTACAAATATTTGGATGTTTATCTTGTAACTTATATAAACCGTGTAAAGCAATAAAAGAAATCACGACTTCTTTCTTTTTCTATTTTTCCTTTATCAAACAGGATGCGCTCGAATTGTCGTACTTGTACTGCCTTGCAAGCATAATCTTCTCCATGCATACCATAATCAAATACCGAAGGAAAAAAAGAACAATAACATCATAAAATTGGGGATTCGTCCAGTATCACATTAATGCTGCTGGAATTCTACTCACCAGAAAAAAAAAAAAGTGGAGCCCCTGATTTGTGAGAATTGGCAAGCAAAATAATTGCACGCTGAAATGTTGGAGGTTCTAACGGTTAAGACACCGTGACGCATAAAAATTAGATATAACAGGCAATAACTTGAATCCACATTGATTCACTACAAGCTCACCATTCGGTGATGCCGGGATAAGAAGTTGAATTGAATTGAATGTTCACTACATGAATTTCAAGGAAGAAGAAAAGAGCAAAACTAAGCAGCACTGTAACTCGAAGAACCCCAAATTACATGGGTATCAATGCGATAGGGAACCAGACAACCATGGTGACAAACACGTCAAAACCACCAAAGAAAATCATATTATCATGCCTCTCTATCCGCACACGCTAACACCGAAAAATCACCAAATAAATCAAAACCAGACTCTTCTATGAGGTTTGTGAAATTGGATTGACGGCAAACTTGATAAAAAATAAAATAAAAAAAATAAGTCCTCTCAAGTAGTTTGTAAAATCGGAACAAGCAAACTTGTCAAAAAAATAAAATAAAATAAAATAGCTTTTCAAATAATAACGGCTTATTCTAAAACCATTATCTTATAGCTCTATAAAAACCCGATCCGCACATAAATTTCCCCTACCATTCTATTTCCCTTAGTATTATAATGGCCGGTATTTAAATTGCGGCCGTGTTGTAAAACTTGTCCAGACGATCATGTCTTTTATTATGGATATCTCATCTCTCCATCTGGAGTTGGCAATCCAACCGATGGAGACCAGGGGTTTAGCTTAAATCCATACATAGAATTCATGGGTGCTCCCTCATGCCTTCTCTCTCCTCCACTCTCGTCTCCTCAACAACTTCCTCTCTCCATATCGAAGCTTCGCCACACCAATTCCATCAAAGATCACCCCACTCTATTTCTCCTTCAAAGTTGCACGTCTATGAAGCAGCTCAAACAAATCCATGCCCAATTCTTCAAAACCGGCCTCCACAACGACCAATTTGCTCTGAGCAAAATCATTGAATTTTGCTCAATTTCGCCCTTTGGAGACCTCGACTTTGCGCATCTCCTTTTCGGAACCATCTCTGAACCCAACCAGTTCATATGGAACACTCTCATCAGAGGCCACTCTCTCTCCTCCACCCCCATGGATTCTCTATCTCTCTACATTGCCATGCTTCTCTCTCTTACCCCACCAAACAATTACACATTCCCCTTCCTCTTAAAATCGTGTGCCTGCGAACTGGCAGTCGAAGAAGGCCGACAAATTCACGGGCAAATCATCAAATTTGATCTTGAGCTCGACCCATTTATTCATACCTCCCTGATAAACTTGTATGCAAAATTTGGTGATTTGGGTTGTGCTTGCTCAGTGTTTTATAGCAGTCCAAGATCCGATCCTGTCTCATGGACAGCTTTAATTGACGGTTTTTCGAGCAATGGCCATCTCAATGAAGCACGAAAATTATTCGATCAATGTCCCGTAAAAGATGTGGTATCTTGGAACGCAATCATTTCCGGTTACACGCAAAGTGGGGCTCATGATGAGGCCTTGAATCTGTTTGAGAAGATGGTGGGTGATGGTTTTAGGCCGAATGTGAGCACAATGGCGAGCGTGCTCTCTGCTTGTGCAAGCTCAGGCTCGATTGAAATAGGGAGGTGGGTTCATTCTTGGATCCAAGAAAACCGATTGGGTTCAAATCCAAATTTGGTGAACTCGTTGATTGATATGTACTCAAAATGTGGGTCCATCAAAATTGCTCATCATTTATTCGATGAGATGCCTGAGAGAGACAGAGTTTCATGGAATGTCATGATCGGTGGGTGCGCACATGCGGGGTTTTATAAGGAAGCTTTGTCTCTCTTTAGGAGAATGCAACTCTTTGAGGAGCCTAATGAGGTGACCTTCTTGACCATACTCCCTGTCTGTGCTCAATTAGGGGCATTGGATCTCGGAAAGTGGATCCATGCTTACATTGATAAGGACATGAAGAACCCAATATTTGCTAAGAATGCTGTATCTCTCTGCACCACTCTTGTGGATATGTATGCTAAGTGTGGGAGCATAGAAGTGGCCAGACAACTATTTGATAAGATGGAGGCCAAAAGCATCAGTTCTTGGAATGCCATGATATCTGGGCTAGCAATGCATGGCCATGCTCTTAGTGCTCTCGAGCTCTTCTCTAAAATGGTTGCTATGGGGTTGGTTCCTGATGATATCACATTTGTGGGAGTCCTATGTGCATGTAGCCATGCAGGGCTGGTAAAAGAAGGGCGCAAGTATTTTGATTTTATGTCTAAGAACTATGGAATTGCACCCATGATTCAACATTATGGGTGTTTGGTTGATCTTCTTGGTCGAGCTGGTTTATTTGATGAAGCCATGGAGCTCATCGAGAACATGGGATCTATAGAGCCTGATGCTGCTTTATGGGGTTCTCTGCTTGCTGCTTGTCGTGTCCATAACAATCTGGAATTAGCGGAATCCATAGCTCAACATATTCTTAAGCTAGAGCCTCAAAATCCTGGAGTTTATGTGCTCTTGTCGAATATATATGCTAAAGCTAGTAAATGGGATGAAGTGGCTATGATAAGAACAAAATTGAAAGACAGAGGTTTGAAGAAGGTGCCAGGTTGTAGCTCCATTGAAGTAGATAGTGTTGTTCATGAGTTTCTTGTTGGAGACACATCTCATCCTAGAACTAAAGAGATATATGAAATGGTTGATGAGATAGACAGGGAATTAGAACTAGCGGGCCATGTGCCTGATACATCTGAGGTGGTATATGATATAGATGAAGAAGGGAAGGAAGGGTCATTATGCTACCATAGTGAGAAGTTGGCCATCGCATTTGGGTTGATAAGTACTAGTCCAGGAACCACAATTCGAATTGTTAAGAACCTTCGAGTGTGTGGTAATTGCCATTCGGCAACTAAACTTGTCTCAAAGATTTTCGAGCGAGAAATAGTAGCAAGGGATAGGAACCGATTTCACCATTTCAAGGATGGTCAATGTTCTTGTATGGACTACTGGTAAGCACGTATGGTTGCATTGATCTGCCCCGTGGCGAGCACAAAGCCGTTTTTGAAAAAAGAAATATGGGAAGTAGTCTGTGAAACAATCTGAAAAAGGAATTACTGATCAATGAAAAGAAAAGTTATTAACAAGGAAACGATCAAACAAAATGACATTGGCTTGGGCTTGACTTGTTAAGATTTTGGTCACTGCAACTGTTGTTCCCATAGTTCGAATACTGCTGAACTGTCAAAAGCAAGGGAAATTTATCAAATTATATCTAAAATTTGAATTGTATAACATCTTACCCAATTTTTTATCTACTTACAAATAACCGATCATTCTTTTAAACAAATTCAAATAGCCCATCAAATTACACATCAAAATGGGTCTGAAATTATCATTATACCTTGGGCAAAATGTTTAAGTAGTTGAGCTTTGGGGTGCATTTTTTGATAAATTCTCCAAAAGATAAAGATGATGAAGCAAAATAAAGACGATAGGAAACCTAATATGATTAAGAGAGTTGCATTTATATGTTACAAACTTGAATTCTATTTCTTCTTGCAATTTGAAGATCTAGTTATTACATTTCCTAACCAGAATGAAAGAGCTAGTAATTGTCTTAGGGCAAGCGATTATGAATAGTTTCGCTGATTTTGTGCGGTTTGTACTTTGTAGGAGGGATGAAATATGATGATGGAAAAAAGGGTGAAAAAGGTCCTTTAAAAGTTATAATATTCACATAGGGAGGCTAGAATGGTCACGTGGATCAATATGGGTCGCCAATTGGGGCAGGATCAGAACAACAGGTCCAAAAATATTTCAATTAATAATTTTAAATTGAAATAAATTAAATAATTAGAAAAAGATGGAATGAGTCGGAAATGGGTGATTGGGCCCATTTGGTTTACTTAGTTTCCTGACAGTGAGCAATTCAGATGATCTGGTTCTCTGACAGAACTTGGAGATTGTATCAAAATCAAAGTAGCACTTGATTCTAATTAAGAACATGGATGGTCCCAGCAATTCCCGATCAAAAGTGGTGATTCTTGATCTAGATCCGCGTTGTACCAAAATACAAATGTAGTTCCTTGTATCATAGAAGATTGGCATCATGTACACTGGGAGGTGCAGTGCAGACGCGTAGCATACAGTCGTAACAATAGTGTTCTAAGTGTTCCTTTAATAGAGGCCTGGGCCTATGATTTGGAACCAGTAGGTTAGGTCTAGAACTTGGACTTGAGTCGAATCAGGTCTGGGTCCAGGTTCAGGTCTGACATGGACAATATCTGGTCGGGTCGGAGGTTGGAGTTGATCTAACATATATATATATATATATATATATATATATATATATATATATGGAAAAAGTTTATATAGAGCTGAGGCTCTAATCAATCACATTCGAGCCTACCTCAAAATTTCACTAGACGAGATTATTTTGATGCTCAAAAATCCTCAAATTGATCATCTCAACATCAAGATGCATAAACATGAGAAAAAAATTGATTTTAAGTTATGGAAATAATGCATTTTGTAATACATTTTTTTACCGTCAATTTTCAAAATTTTCAAGTTTTCATACATCTGTCGATCTACACAATTTTTGAAGCTTTAAGCTTTATAAATAAAGATAAAAATATATTTTAACGCAATCACAAAGATTTCATTTGTTGAAACCACATTTCTCGACACTATTTAAAGGTAGGCTCTAATTTGATTGTTTAGAGCCT
>NW_006498192.1:566530-634209 GCF_000471905.2 Amborella trichopoda
CTATATATATATATATATATATATATATATATATATATATATGTGTGTGTGTGTGTGTGTTTATTTGTTTGTTTGTATTTTTTTTTATTTTTTTTTATTTTTTTTATTTTATTTTTTTGGAAATTTTTAGACCCAGGTCCAAGTCAGGTTTGGATCCAAGTCACGTGGACCCCAATCCAGGTCCGTGTTGGGTTTGGGTCCCAGGGAAGCCTACTCGGGTTGGGATTGACCCGACGACCCATTGCCACCCCTATCATTTAATGAAGGTAAATCGAAAGTGTCTAGCAACAAATCATTTTCCTTCTCTCATTAAGGAGAAGTTTTATATGTGTTGGGGGATACCTAACTGCATTCGTACCACCCTTGGGCCGAATAGATAATTAAGGGTGGTTTGATGTTTTTATTGTCCGAATCACCTCAGATATGGAGTAGTTCAATTTCTGAGCTACCGTGCTGCCTTACAAGTCATAAAAAATTAAACAATAAAAAAAAAAAGTGGTTCAATGTCGGCAAAAACGAACATGGTTAAAACTGAAATAAGAAGAAAATGCAAAAGAACAACCTGAGTGTAAATTTAGTGATGCTAAAAGATTTTCTACTCCTAGTGTATACTATCTATCTACTCCCTTGGAAAAACTTACACTAGGAATATCTTTTACATATCAGATATGTGGAGTTTGACCAACCTCAAAAGAATAAATAAATAAATAAATAAATAAATAACTGATTGATCATCTCGACATCGAGATATATGACTATGAAAATAAAAAATTTTTTGAGTCTCATAAATAGTGCATCTTACAACATATTATCTGTACCGTCCATTTTCAAGATTTTCATATGTTTATAGATTGACTTGATTTTAATTATTTTTTAAATTTAAAATTTAAAATTTTATAATTAGATATAAAAATAGATTTTAAGATAATTTCAAGAACATTTTACTTCAAAATTATATATTATGATAAAATTTGAAAGTGTAATGGGATTGTTTACTGTTGCAACCGTACGGAAACCACACCCTTCTTTTAGACTCTTAACATATTCTCATTTGACAAAAAAACCTTGGATTCCATTCCATGTCTCCATGATAAATATCAGGTACACAAGGCCTTTACTCGTAATAATAGCACTTCTATTTTCTTTTTTAATTACCAAAACTTAAAGAAAATATATACATGACCTAAAGAAAACAATATTATATCGGGGCAAGATAAATATCATTATTCATGGGCACTAGAAATACAAAACTAGAAGTAGCTTGCTCTGATTAAGTGCTCCAATTTCTTGTTTCCCTCAGTTGAGGGTGTCATTTTTGAAGGAATTCTTTCTTGCAGATGCCAACACTGTCTTGTCAGCAACTATGAAGTATGCCGCACCAGCCACTGCAATAAAACCATCATATATTAGTTTCTGTTTTTTTCCCTAACATTAATATCAAAAAAAGTAGAAAAAGAGCCGGGCTTAACTGGATATTGTTTGACAATTTACAACTCTACCTTGTAGGCTCAATTTGTACAAAGGGTAGGGACCCTCTCCTCACTTACTCACCCAAAACAAAAAAAATCTGTAGAGTAAGCCTATCACATCTAGCAAGGGGCAGCAATGAGAGCAGATTGGGCCGGGCCGCCTCTCACCCTAACCTAGGCTGGCCCTGACGAGGCCAAAAGTGGCCCTATTCGAGGCCCGGCCTAGTCCCATTGCAGGCCCTACCCCGACTTTTGATGCATGTAGGTCTCTCCCTCGATAAAAGAAAACATTAGCGCCGCTATAGAATAAAGAGAGTACCAGTAGAAATAATAAGGGCTTGGGCTGTATGATTAAGGTGGGATCTAGCCCAACGTGACATCCTTACACTAGCCAGCTGCAATTTACAATTTACCACATAGGGTTATTATCAGCACTGCTTTGTTAAATGTACATTAAATAGATAAACACAATTAATATAACTATCCCAAAATGAATAAACCGGCTTTGTTAATGATCAAAATGCCATTAAAGTTCTAGTCTCTCA
Source organism: Amborella trichopoda (assembly GCF_000471905.2). Next base: position 568,545 of record NW_006498192.1, read on the forward strand.
CAGTTGGGATTGCAGTCGCAATGCTTGCCACCACAGCGGCCTTGGCCCCTGCAATGACTCCCTCTGCCAAATCAAGAATGGGAACAGAAAATTAGTACTATTTCAATATATCACCAATAAAAAGCCAACAAAAATCTTAGAATAATAAACACGCACTTTTTGTTTCCTTTTTTTTGGATACGATGCTTTTGTTTGGTAGATCTAGTGATTTTTTACTTAAATCTGAATTTTGGATTCAAATGGAGGGCTCCAATTGCAAAAATGGCTTTTTTAAAATATTAAAGTACCGTAAATATTGTAAAGTAGTCACGCAAGTACCGTAAATATTATCCTAGAACTTGGGTATTCTATGTAATATTCCCCCGAGTTCTACTATACGTAGAGTACTCGCCCAAGTACTTTATAGGATCTCCCACATGTACCCGAGTAGGTACATGAGAAAAGTTCCCATATACACCTGAGTAATTACATGGGAACTCTACTAGTAACTCGACCGTATTTTCCTACACTAGTATTAATACCAGTAATAACACAATGAGAATTGCATTTTAGGTAATATTTAAACAATACAAGAATAATACCATGGGAGCAACGCTTAGCCATAGCCAGCTTCTGGTCCAAAGAAGCTAACCCATTCCTCTCCAATGGTGAATAAGCGGCCTTGCCAACTTTTGAAAGATCAGAACCAGAGTCCATTCTTTTGTTTGGGGCTTAGAGAGATAAAAAAATAAGAAAAAAGAGAGAACCAAAATGTGATAAAAAAGAGGATGAGAAGAAGAAGACTTAACTTTTTGTCTGAGAAATGGGTATGGAGTGGTTTGATATTTAATAGCGATCAATCGGTAGTTGGGATCTGGAGTTGATGGTTTCATTGGGTAGTAACTGGTTTTGCTAAACAGCTGCAAGTTTCACCATTCTCTTCTGATTAATGACTATATTTAGCATAATAACCACATGGAAGCTGGTGCACTTTTCACTGTTTTTGTAAGCCCACAGAATATCTACACAGAAACCAATGGAAGAAGATCATTGAAGAATTGGACTTAACCTTTTTACTGCCTAGAGAGATAGGGTGGGGGTTTTAATATAATGGAATTTGGATAAAGTGGGGACAAAACTATGGGCAAATACGTCAGGTCTTTTCCCTGTTCCTATATTTCTTGTACCTAATTCAGTGGAGGGACACCTGTGAGAATCTCGCCTTTTTATCTCACGTGGGTTGGTGAGAGAGTGAATAAACCATAGGGAAAGTTATTAAAAAACATTATGCCGCTCGGACTACATTATCCATTTACTCCCTCGGGTATAACACAATACCTTTTAGATCTCAATTTTGGGGAATGTAGTCTCTACAACCCATAAAGTACTCTCAATAAAAAACATTTTACAAAATATAGTCTCTATGTACTAGAAAAATAATAATACCATCAATTTTTGAAGAACTAGATCCAAGTGTCATAAAACTCAAAAGTCAAAACTTTTCTTTTGAAAATAATCACCTAGTAATTCTTATGCGGTTCCTAAAATTTTAGACCAAATTAATAGTTCTAAATAGATGTTCTTTGCGGGGAATACATGCATAGTATGTTCTTGTAGGAGCATAGCATGTGTGCTAAAACTTTGCATCGCACTCTTCAAAAAGCCGTTTAAATTGATGATTTGAAGTGATAAGTTTTAAATAAATGATTTGAAATGATAAGTGTTTCACAGTTTGTTCCAACCATACATTCTATATTGGGTGTGGCTTCAAAAAGGTTGCAACCTTAAACAATCCATTTAAGGTGCACCTTCAAATTTTATCATAACATATAATTTTGATGTAAAATATTCTTAAGATTATCTCAAAATCTATTTTTAAATCTAATTACAAAATTTTAAACTCCAAAAAAGATTGAAATCAAGAAGATTTATAAACCTATCAAAATCATAAAAATTGACGGTCTAGATAATGTGTTATAAGATGCACCATTTCTAGAGCTTAAATTTTTTTTTTTTTCATAGTCATACATCTCGATGTCGATTAGAGGGCTTTTCAAAATTAAAAAAACCTTTACCGATGGATTTTGGAGGTGCATCCGTAGTTCTACATTCTAAAGTTGTAACCTTATATAAACTTTTCCCTTATATATTTCCATATTGGAGCACCATTTCCTTAGTGGGTTTGAATTATTTGTTTCTAGGTTGAAGAGGTTATGTCACCAAACCCTAACCATGCATTCCCTATTCCCTATTAGAAGATTATTTATTTAGTGCATTTGAATTATTTGTTTCTAGGTTAAAGAGGTTATATCACCAAACCCTAACCATGCATTTTCTGTTCCATATTAGAAAATTATTTCATTAATGCGTTTGAATTATTTGTTTCTAGGTTGAAGCGGTTATATCATCAAACTCTAAAGGCTAAAAAATATTAGGGAAATCGTTAAAATTATTTAAAATTTCAAAAATACCAATTTGTTTTAAAATTTATAACCACACTCAAATTTTGACCTTTTTGTGTACCCAAAATACCGTTCACGGTTCTATTAGAACCATATACCCAATGCAAGTGGCTTGGTGCCTTACGCGCTTCCTTTGATAACCGCAACCCTATTGGAGTTGTGATGCACCATCGCGGCCATATTAAGGCCATGCTACCTATGGCAAACCCACAGGTGTACCCTTGGGAATCACGACCCTGTTGTAACCTGATGGATTGTCATCGCCCTAATAGGGTTGGTATAGGGTTGGTAGGGTTTATCTCTATTAGGGATGTGATGCCCAAGAAAAGCACCCAAGGCGCCTTAAATTTTAAAAATCATGAAAAATAGGATATATATATATATATATATATATCAATTTTATTTGGTAATTTTAAAATTTTTGAAAACTAATAAGGATGTTTTTTATTACATTGACCTGAAGGAGATAATGGAAGAGATCCTCCTACCATATCATTGATATTTTGAAAACTGTCCAGCAATGAAACACGGTCAGTGCAGTGGTTACGGCTACACCCATTCTTCCCAAACACTCAACTAATGTCACTCCTCTCAAGACATTAAACACCCCTCTGGGAATAATGCCATTACTAGGTCAAGGGGAACCGCAACGGCATCAACTTTAGTCTCAAAGTTATAACAGGGTGCCTCCACCACATAACTTATACCGGTCGGAACAATTCGCGCAAACTTTGAACAAACAGTACAATCTCGACAAACCTTGGGTGCCACTCTCTTGAGAATGCTGCTGGAACAGGATATGATAATTCTTCCTAAACCAAAAAGACCGGATCAAATCGGGTTTGCCAAATCACATGAATTATTGTGTCTATCATTAGATGTTAAGCCATCCTGTGCAAGATTGCCTTCAACTCAAAGATCACATCGAAGCCTTATTCAGAAAGAAAAATTAATTTAGAAAGTCTCATAAGGGCTTTCGAGACCGTAGAAGCTTTGCACGTGGTCACTGTCAAAGAAGAGTGCGTACAGAGCATGCAACATGAAGAAGTACCATTTGATCTTCTTTCGGACCTTTTTGCAATGATGGCATTACAAGGGTTGATTACTATACTTTATGTAAGACAACTCAAAAATCTGGTTCAAGGTATTAAAAATCTCTGGTGCCCATTCCACCTAGTGTGGGGCCATGAGATATCTCAGTGCACGAGGTTCAAATCATTCATACAAGAGTCCATTGCTGAAAGACGCATCATTGTGAACATCCTAATTCAAACTCGTGAACCACCAAAACCAACAACCTCTCAAAATGGTGCCAAGGCACCTTCTACTTTTCACAATATGAAGGATGAAGAGAGAGGTCAATCGAGCAAGTCTCAAATGACAAAAAAATCCATGGAAGCATCACACATGGTTGTGTTACAAGAGGAACAACCTTGTAGCATTTCCATGGACAGGCTAGCTCCCGATATGTTCCCTATCATCTTTGACATGTTAATACAGCAAGATATGATTATACACTGTCTACATAAGACGTAGACTGGATCTCTAAATCAGCTCTGAACTTTCTTGATTTATGTTTGATGGGCTTGAAAGATGGGTCAATTCACAATCTGTGAACTGCAACCCGAGGATCAAGGCTAGGCATCTCTTCATAATGTCAAGCAAAGACATCTCAATTGGCTTGCAAAAACTCATTATACTCTTTCTTCTATTCATAGGGCATAATTAACAAGATAAAAGTGGGTCTTGGTCAGCTTCATCACCCAAGTTTTCTTCTTATAAATCATCGATCATTGCTTGACCACCATCCTCCAAGACTTATGGGGCTTCTTCTATCTCTTCTCCACTGAGTGGCATAGAATCTGAAATCCTCTTATGCATTTCAGGTACCTCATGTAAGGACCACAATTTTTTCCCTATCAAGAGATGCGCACAACGATGAAGGGTGAAACATAGGCCTAGCGTCCTTTGGTGCATCATCGCATGTGTACAAGAGCTTAGCGCTGTCTGTGTTGAAGAAGCTGACGAGAGAGAAAGCAGACATCGCCGCACGTGAAGATAGGGATAAGCATTACCGTCTATGTAAGGAGACTCAGTATCGTCTGTGACCCAATACCGTTTGTGACCTAGTACCGTCTATGAATAGAAGAAGAGAGAGAGAGTCAGCTCCGTACATGAAGATAGGGAGGAGCATCGCCGTGTGTGTAATGAGCATCGCCGCCTGTGAAGGCATCAGATGAGCAACACCATGCATGAGCTAAGGGTAGTGACGTGACTGTATTGGTCAAGCCTACGGTCGCCATATGTTTCAACGCCGCACCGTATTTGTAAGCACCGCGTAAGGTGACGTCAGCCACAGTGTTCCTCAACCACCACGGGTACATAAGTCCCTCTCCTCCCTTGCCAACATGGTTTTCCCCATTTTTCATCTTTCTCTCTCGCTCTCTCCAAGGAGCTACCAGTGGAAGGGAGCCCTCGTGAAGCTCGTGAATCTTGAGAAGGAAGTGAGTGGGGTTGAGGACACCATGAGGAACATGTAAGTGGGTTTAGTGTCGCGCATCATTTCACTTCATAAGATTTAAATCTAAGTTGATATGAAGAGAAATATGCTACAATGAGGTGTGTGAATATAAATGAATTGAAAGGGGCCTGAATGAGTGATTGAGCATTGAGTAATGCATTTGATAAACTTATAAAGTAGTTTCCTTGTAAAACTTGCTTAAATTGCTTGACATGAATAAGGCTTGTTCTGGGTTTCATTTTCGCTTGTGAAATGGTGTGTATCATTTGGATAGCATGTTAAAATGTGGGATAAAAGGATTTTCTAGCAACTATGAGGGTCTTTGCCTTAGGCTTTTCGGAACCAAACAGCACCCAAATGGGCCCAAGTTGGTCTTGAATGAAAGTTAGGCATGTTTAATTTAAGTTCGCTTTTTATGCTATGCTAAAATTTTGTATGGATCAAAAGATACGCCCCAAAATGTTGGGGCATGTCACTGCCCAAAGTCACAATTAATTCCAGCAACTATGACTCTTTTTGTGCCGCACTGTTGGCCTAGCAAACGGTGTCCAAACATCTTCAAGCTGCCACCATTTGAAAGGTCGGTGAATAAGCTTAGACTTGTATGTTTTGATAATTTTGAAATTCCTTATAAATTGATAGTTATGCCCCGAAAAGCATGGGTACATCACTGCTCACGGTTGCAGGAAATTTCCAACAACTTTCAATTGTTTTGAGCCGAGCTTTTGACCTAACAAAAGTTGTTTGAATTCCTTCAAATCACCACCATTTTAAAGCCCTGGGCATGAACTTAGTGTTGCATATTTAAAGTGATTCGAAATTCTCCCTACATTGGAAATTACGCCTCGAGAAGAAGGATATGTCACTGTTGCATTTCACAGAATTAGTGTTATGCCCGTCTTCTGCGACCTTTCTCAGAATTACGCATTAAGCTATTCAAGTAGTTATGTAACACCTTTGATAAGTGATAAATGTGAGTATTATGTGATGATTTTCATGCAAATGCTATAGTATTATGCGGACGGTGCTGCGCAACTATGTGCTATGTGATAAATGGATAAGTGCAAAGCTAATGTCATTATTATATGATGAATGTACACGGTTAGTGTTGAATTGCTACTGATGACGTCTAAGCGTAAATGCCATGTGATAGCTCATGCAATGGATGCTCCATAAATGTTATAATGTTTTGTGAATGTTGGATGATTCTGGGTAAGACTCCATTCTTGCATGATGAAATTTGATTTATCTGTTATAATGCACTGATTTAGCATGAATGAAATTAAATGCTTGAGTACGATAAGAGGCCATAATAATAGCCACAACGCAATGGGACACCCATTGATAGTGGGCATTGTTCTATGATAATACTGTGATACTGGCCATTGTTTCATTGGTACTGCTCACTACACGAAGGGGCACCCATCAGTAGTAAGGATTGCTATACTGAGGAAAGTGATGCTGACTTTATCCTCTAACTTGCTGAATGATAGGATGCAGTTAGGGGGAAAAGTGAAGTGGGAGGGTCGCACCCTCGAGATTTACTGAGATGAGACAAACGACTGACACCTTGCAAGGTAAGTGCCTATCGAACCCTCAATACACGCTGGGGGCTATGTGTATGAGTAAGAGGGCATTACGAAGTGGATTTTCCCACTTGGCATTTCCCTCCCTCCTGAGAGATGGTAGAGGTCCTAAGCAATGAGATTGGCTTAGCTCGATGGATAAGGCCTCTACTGCAGGAGCAGGTGAACTACAGACTGAGTGGGTAATGATTGAATAATGATTGTGAATGATGATGATTGAAACGATTGAATGATAACTGTTATATGGATAGAATGCTTATAATTGATGCATTGACTTGATCGTTGATTCTCATGACTGCTGCACTGAAATTTTGTGTAGTTAAACAAATTGTTCATGATTCATGAGTAGGCTCATTATTGATGCCTAGCACTTAGAACTACTTACTGGGTTGTATAGCTCACCCCATTTCTTCCTTCCCTCGTATAGATTGATAACAACAGGTAAAGAGTTTGAACGGTGGGGATTTCTGAAGAAATTTGAAGCCAGACTTATTGGAGGTGGGATCTCGATCTTGTATGTAGTTGGGAAGTCTAGCTCGGGATTTTTTTTATTGCATAAATCTGTAAATTTTGGGCCCTGTTGCTCTAGACTCAAATGTAATATTTTGGAAGAATGTTATGTAAAGCCCTTTTGTTAATATATGGAGCTTTAAATTAATAAATTTGCCCTTATATTTAGAATTATTGATGTATTTATCTTTCCATGGTTTGCTTTGATTACCGAAATAATGGCGTTGAGTTCACCCCGCCCTTATTGACAAACACTACATCGGGATCACGAACCCGCGCTCGGTCACTTTCATCACGTGCGGCAAGGCAGTCGGGGACGGGGTCATGACCGATATGGTATCAGAGCAGCTAGGACAGAATTATTGGCCTAGGGAGTTTAGGAGAGTCTTTAGAATAGTTTTGGGGTATATAAGTGACTGGGTGCTCCTGTGACTAGGATGAAGATGCCGAGAGCTCGTACCCACAATGCGAGTTCTAGCAATGTGAACACCGAGGCCCTCGGTGAGTTTTATAGGACTCTGGGGGCCATGACCTAGATGATGAAAGAGTTAATGCCAGCTCAGTCTACCCCTACCTTGGAGCAAAATGACAGTAGCCTTATAGAGAGGTTTAGAAGGCTGGCGCCCCCAATCTTTTTAGGGCAAGGAGGAGTAGACGAGGTCGAGAGGTGGAAGAGACAGATAGAAAAGATCCTAGAGGTGTTGCACTATTCGAGCGAGAAGAAGGCTAGACTAGGAACCTTCATGCTGGAAGGAGAAGCCAAGCACTGGTGGGACTCCGTGAAATAGTCTTGCAGGGAGTCAGGAACCAAGACCACATGGGAAAACGTCCTTACAGCCTTCGATGAGAAGTATTTTCCAGACTCCATTAGGGAGGGAAATGAAGTAGATTTTATTGAACTCTAGTAATGGGGTATGACGGTGGAGCAGTACGCCACCAGATTTGCAAAGCTCTCTAGATACGCGCCCCACATTATTAACACCGAGGCATGGAAGGCTGTTAAATTTGAGAGGGGCCTTTCGGCATGATATTAGAGGGAGAGTGATGTCGGCCAACCTGAAGTCATACACCCCATTGGTGGACCTCGCCTTAAGGATTGAGAGGGATTGCGAGGAACATGGATCGAGGAAGGAAGGAAAGATGAAGGTTGTGTCACCAGGGAGGTTTGGAAAGAAGCCTCGACAATTTCTAAGAAGTGATATTAGAGGAAATCCCTACCAGCTTAATCAGATGGCCTAGAAGAATCACCCGAGCAATATGGAAAGTGATCGATGCCCGGTATTCTCTCATTATCGAAAAGACAACCACACTACCGTCGAATGGTATAGGAAGAGGAACGTGTGCCTAAAGTGTGGCAAGGGGTTAAGGATTGCCCCATGGTAAAGACCGAGGACCGACCGAAGACACAAGGATGAGTGTTTGCTCTCACCGAACGAGAAGCCAAGGCGTCCACCTCAGTGATCAGAGGTACGCTCTCTATCTGTGGTGCTAGAGCCAAAGTCTTAATTGATCCTGATTCCTCCCATTCATTTGTTGTACCCCATTTTGCTTTCCATTTAAATGTTACACCTGCATGTCTCAATTATACTTAGTAGTATGCACACCTATGGGAGATTCTATGGAAACTGATAGGGTATGTAGACAGTGTGGGATTAAAATTGATGGGTGCGACCTACCTGTAGATTTGATCCTCTTAGATATTCAAGACTTTGACGTTATTCTGGGCATCGATTGGTTGTACACCCATCATGCCACCGTCAATTGCCATGAAAAGATGGTAACCTTTAAATGTCCTGACCAAGCAGAGTTACACTTTGAGAACACTAAGGATACTTCCCCTCTACACTTTATTTTTACTCTTAGGGCCACTCACCTCCTGCTAAGAAGTGTGAGGGGTATCTAGCCTATGTAGTAAAAAACCAGGGTGTTCAGGCCTAGCTAGAGGAGAGATCGGTTGTAACAAAGTACCCTGAGGTATTTCCAGAAGAGTTACTGTCCCTACCTCCAGAGAGGGAGATTGAGTTTGAGATAGATGTAGTCCCTAGTACTGTTCCCATCTCTAAAGCCCCATATAGAATGGCCCCATCTTAGTTGAAAGAGTTCAAAGAATAGTTGCAAAAAATATTGGATAAGGGATTCATCTGTCTTAGTGTGTCACCTCGGGTTCACCTGTCCTATTTGTGAAGAAGAAGGATGGGCCTGAGGTTGTGCATTGATTATAGGCAATTGAACCAAGTAACAGTGAAGAATAAGTATCCCTTTCCTAGAATTGACGACCATTTTTATCAGCTCCAAGGGGCCCAAGTGTTTTCCAAGATCAACCTCCGATCAGGGTATCACCAACTGCGAGTCAAGAAGGGAGATATCCCAAAGACTACTTTCAAGACTCGATATGGCCACTACGAGTTTCTTTTAATGCTGTTTGAGTTAACCAATGCCCCTGCGGTGTTCATGGATTTGATGAATAGAGTGCTCCGACCTTTCCTGGACGATTTTGTAGTACTTTTTATTGATGATATTTTGGTGTATTCGAAGAGTTGGGAACTGCATGAGCAGCATCTGAGAACCGTCTTGCAAACTCTGAGGTCGGAAAGATTGTATTCCAAACTAAGCAACAACAAATTTTGTCTCCCAAGTGTAGCCTTCCATGGTCACATTATTTCTAAGGATGGGATCACGGTCGATCCCTTTAAGATTAAAGTAGTACTTAAATGGTAGAGACCAATAAATGTGATAGAAGTTCGTAGCTTTCTGTGGTTAGCAGGATACTACCGGTGCTTTGTAAAAGGATTCTCAAGAATAACACTTCCCCATACTCGGCTGACCCATAAGAATGTGAAATTTTTGTGGTCAGAAGACTGTGAGATAAGCTTTCAAGAACTTAAGGAGAGACTAACCATAGCCCCAGTACTAGCCTTGCCCGAAGGGAATGAAGACTTCATGGTTTATACCGATACATCCCATAAAGGACTCGGGGGTGTACTCATACAGAGAGGCAAGGTCATTGCATATGCATCCAGACAATTGAAACCGTATGAGCAGAATTATCCAACTCATGCCTTGGAGCTTGCGGCTATAATGTTTACATTAAAGATCTAGAGGCACTACCTCTATGGGGCCTGATTTAAGGTATTCAAGGATCATAAGAGCCTCAAGTACCTATTTTATTAGAAGGAGTTGAATATGAAGCAAAGAAGATGGATGGACCTATTGAATGATTATGAATGTACAATTGATTACCATCTAGGTAAGACTAATGTAGTAGACGATGCCCTAAGCAGGAAAGTCGTGGTCTCAGTGGCACATTTGATGATTCGAGAGATAAAGCTATTAGAGGATGTGGTGGAGTGGCACCCATATCGTCCCCTCGGTGAGGGGGGAGGAATGCTTTCGTGTCTGAGGATGGAGCCTCAATTATTTCAACAAATCTGATTAGCATAAAAAGAAGATCCTCAACTCATGAAGGTTCGTGAAGAGATGAAAATGGAGGAAGAAGAGGATTTCACTTTGGATAGTGATGAGATGTTGAGGTTCAAGGGCCGAGTGTGTGTTTTTAATAATGATAGTGCAAAAAGGGTTGTTCGGGAAGAAGCACACAACTCACGCTACACGATACACCCTAGGAGTACAAAGATGTGCCAGAATCTGAAAAAGAACTTTTGGTGGAACAACATGAAGAGGGATGTGGCTCATTTTGTCACTAAGTGCTTAACGTGTCAGCAAGTGAAGGCAGAACATCAAAAACCCGTTGGACTGTTGCAGCCCTTACCCATACCAGAGTGGTAGTGAGAACAAATTACAATGGATTTCGTTTCTGGATTGCCCAAATCAAGTGCTAGATATGATAGCATCTGGGTCATTGTGGACCGATTAACTAAGGTCGATCATTTCTTACCAGTCCACATGAATTATACCCAAGATAAGCTGGCCCAGTTGTACATCAAAGAAATTGTAAGATTACACGGTGTACCCATCAGCATTGTGTCAGATAGAGACATTAGGTTTACCTCTAGATTCTGGGCTGACCTACAATCAGCTTTAGGGACCGAACTTACCTTCAGCACCGCTTTTCATCCCTAAATAGAGGGGCAATCAGAAAGGACCATTCAAACACTGGAAGATAAGCTAAGAGCATGTGTCACCGAGGGCGTGTGTCACCGATTTTAAAGGAAGCTGAGAGGACCATCTGCCCCTAATAGAGTTTGCTTACAACAATAGTTTCCAAGCCAGCATCCAAATGGCACCATATGAGGCCCTATATGGAAGGAAGTATGGATCGCCCATCTGCTAAGATGAGGTGGGAAAGAGGAAATTACTAGGGCCTGAAATAGTCCAGATAACTTCTGAGAAGATTTCCTTAATTAGAGAGTGACTCAAGTCAGCCCAAAGTTGACAAAAGAGTTATGTCGATAATCGCTGGAGAGACCTTGAATTTGAAATAGGTGATCGGGTCTTCCTAAAGATATCACCGGCCACGGGTATTACAATATTTGGCAAAAAGGGAAAGTTGAGACCGTGATATATTGGGCCTTTCGAAATTCTGGAAAGAGTTGGGAATGTGGGGTAGCGACTTGCCCTGCACCTGACCTGGCCAATATTCATGTATCATTGCTAAGGAAATAGCAACCTGGCTCATCCCATATTTTGGAATACGACCCAATCCCACTCAGGGAGGACTTGACCTATATTGAACGGCCAATTGGGATATTAGGTCGGAGAATACAAGTGTTACGCATAAAGAAATTCCCCTGGTCCAAGTGCAATGGCAGTATCACTCAAGAGCTGAATCAACTTGGGAACAAGAGGATGAGATTCATAAGAAATACCCCCACCTTTTTAATTGACACTGATGTGATTTTGGGGAAAAAATCCTTTTAAGGGGGGGATGATGTACGGACCACAACTTTCTCCCTATCCAAAGATGCGCACGACGATGAAGGGTGAAACAGAGGCCTAGCATTGTTTGGTGCATCGCCATACGTGTATAAGAGTTTAGCACCATCTGTGATGAAGAAGCTGAAGAGAGAGAAAGAAGACACAGTGCTGCGTGTGAAAAGTCAGCATCGCGCATGAAACGTTAGCGCCACGCATGAAAATTCAACGCTGCACATGACGAAAGGGATGAGCATCGTTATCTATGTAAGGAGACATAGCGCCGTTTGTAACCCAACGGCATCTATGAATAGAAGAAGAGAGAGAGAGTCAGCATTGCGCATGCAGATAGGGAGGAACATCGCCGTGTGTGCAATGAGCATCGCCGTCTGTGAAGGCAATAGATGAGCAATGCCGTGCGTGAGCTGAGGGTAGCACCGTGAGGGTCTTGGTCAAGCATACAATCACCGTACGTGTCAGCACCGCACCGTATCTGTCAGTACCACATGTTCCTCAACCACCACAGGTACATGAGTCCCTCTCCTCCCTTGCTAACGCGGTTTTCCCCATTTTCATCTTTTTCCCCCTCTCTCTCCAAGGAGCTTATTGCCACCAGTGGAAGGGAGCCCTCATGAAGCTAGTGATGCCTACGAAGGAAGTGAGTGGGGTTGAGGACACCATGAGGAGCAGGTAAGTAGGTTTAGTGCTGCGCATCATTTCATTTCATAGGATTTTAATCTAAGTTGATATGAAGAACAAGATGCTAGAATGAGGTGTATGAATATAAATGAATCAAAAGGGACATGAATGAATGATTGAGTATTGAGTAATGAATTTGATAAACTTATAAATTAGTTTCCTTGTAAAACTTGCTTAAATTTCTTGACATGAGTAAGGCTTGTGCTGGGTTTCATTTTGGCTTGTGAAATGGTGTGTATCATTTGGATAGCATGTTAAAACATGGCATAAAAGGATTTTCCAGCAACTGTGAGGGTCTTTTCCTTGGGCTTTTCGATGACCAAACAGCGCCCAAATGGATCCAAATAAGTTTTGAATGAAATCTATACATGTCTATTTTAATTTATCTTTTTATGCTATGTTAAAAATTTTTATGGATCAAAAGATACACCCCTAAATGTTGGGGCATGTCACTGCCTACAGTCGTGGTTAATTCCAACAACTGCAAATCTTTTTGTGCCGCACTGTTAGCAAATGGTGTCCAAACGTCTTTAAGCTGCCACCATTTGAAAGATCAGTGAATAATCTTAAAGTTTCATGCTTTGATAATTTAGAAATTCCCCATAAATTGAGAGTTGTACCCCGAAATATATGGGTACGTCACTGCCCACTGTTGCAGAAAATTTCCAGCAACTTTCAATTGTCTTGAGCTGAGCTTTTGACCTAACAAAAGTTGTCTGAATTTCTTCAAATCACCACCATTTTAAAGCCCCGAGCAAGAAATTAATGTTGCATATTTAAATTTATTCGAAATTCTCCCTAGATTGGGAATTACGCATCGAGAAGAGGGGTATGTCACTGTTGCACTTCACAGAATTAGTGTTATGCTCGTCTTCTGCCACCTTTCTCATAATAACTCATTAAGCTATTCAAGTAGTTATGTAACACGTTTGATATGTGATAAATGTGAGTATTATGTGATTATTTTCATGCAAATGCTATAGTATTATGTGGATGGTGCTACGCAACTATGTGCTATGTGATAAATGGATAAGTGCGAAGCTAATGTGATTATTATATGATGAATGTACACAGTAAGTGTTGAATTTCTATCGACGACGTCTAAGCATAAATTCCATGTGATAACTCATGCAATGGATGCTTCATAAATGATATAATGTTTTGTGAAAGCTGGATATTCTGAGTAAGACTCCATTCTTGCATGATGAAATTTGATTTATCTGTTATAATGCACTGATTTAGCATGAATGAAATTAAATGCTTGAGTATGATAAGAGGCCATAATAATAACCACAATGCAATGGGACACCCATTGGTAGTGGGCACTGTTCTATGATAATACGGTAATTCTGGCCATTGTTTCATTGGTACTACTCGCTACACGATGGGGCACCCATCAATAGTAGGGATTGTTATACTGACGAATGTGATGGTGGCTATATCCCCTAACTTTCTGAATGATAGGATGCAGTTAGGGGGAAAAGTGAAATGGGAGGGTCGCACCCCCGAGATTTACTGAGATGAGACTAACAACTAACGCCTTGCAAGGTAAGTGCCTATCGAATCCCCATTGCTTGCTGGGGGCCGTGTGTGTGAGTATGAGGGCATTATGAACTGGATTTCCCCACTTGTCATTGCCTTCCCTCCTGGGAGATGGTTGAGGTTCTAAGAAATGTGATTGGCTTAGCCCGATGGATCGGGCCTCTACTGCGGGAGTAGGTGAACTAGAGAATGAGTGGGTAATGATTGAATAGTGATTGTGAATGTCGATGATTGAAGCGATTGAATGATAACTGCTATATGGATAAAATGCTTATAACTGATGCACTGACCATATCGCTAATTCTCATGACTGTTGCATTGAAATTTTGTATAGTTCAAGAAATTGTTCGTGATTCTTGAGTAGGCTCATTATTGACGAATAGCGCTGAGACCTACTTACTGGGTTATATAACTCACCCCATTTCTCCCTCCCCTCCTTTTAGACTGATAACAATAGGTCAAGAGTTGGAATGACGGGGACTCCTGAAGAAAGTTGAAGTCAGACTGTTTGGAAGCAGGATCTAGATCTTATATGTGATTGGGGAGTCTAGCCTGGGATTTTGTGTCATGACCCCACCCCTGACCCCTACTGTTCCCTATCGGAGGGCGATAGCATGTGGTATCACGACTGGAGGTAGAGAAAGCCACTCAAGTCGGAGTGCACTCATTGCTTTAGAATTGCAGTATTCAAAGCAAACCACAAAAAAGAAAACTCTAACACAAGCACAGGAACTAGGTAAAAGGTGAACTAAGATTAATGTAATTACATAAATATCTTGAAGTAGTGCATCTGTTCAAGGCACAAAAGGCCTAAATTACAAAAATAAATAGTTGTAAAAAGACAACCCAAAACGTGGCCCATTGCCAAAAAAACACATACAAAAAAAGGTCTTCTTCATAGGTACAAGTCTTCATCGACCAGATTGATCTCCCCCAATCGACAGACCTTTAACCTGCAACTTCTACTCTACAGGGATGGAAAAAGAGGAATGAGCTATAAAGCCCAGTAAGAGGATCTAGAAGTTATGCATCTATAACATATCTTTTATGGCATTATAAAGAATTCTTTTTTCTATAAGCAATCACAATGGAAAAATTATCATGTTAACAATCTTTCCGATACATTCATCACAGATTGCATATCGCATATCATGATTATTATAAAACCAGTATCTCTATCAGCATTCACAGTCGCACATTCAATTGTTAACCACTCACTCCTTAGATTCACCTACTCCTAAAATAGATGCCCTATCTCTCAGGTCAAGGCAATCCCATTGTTTAGGACTTCTACCATTCCTCAAAAGAGAGGGCAATGACAATGAGTATCTCATTCGGTAATGCCCTCGCACTCACACACACAGTCCCCAGTACGCTTTGGGGCTCTTGATAGGCACTCACTTTGCAAGGTACGGTTCACTATTCACTTCTTATAATACACTGAATTTTGGGGGGTGCAAACCACCCATTACACTTTCCACCTAACTCCCCTCCTATCATATAGGGAGTTAGGGAACATTTGTCGGCCTTACTCTCTTATCAAGTCACGTCATACCACCACGGGTAACCTGTGCGTGGTGCCATTAAATCACTTCACTAATATTAAACACAATAGAGGGTCATTCTTGGAGCATGCTATCAGATCACTCTTCACTTAACATTCATCACTTTGGCACTCAGGCCTTTCACATTGCCAACACATAAAATTTCATGGTATAGCATTCATTATATGGTACTTTAGCACATGAATATTACATGGCAATCACAAATTAACATTCACACTCATGCCATGATACTCGCTACATAGTATGCACATTCACTAGTTAGATATCATGTAACATTCACTAAATAGCATTCACATCCCTTTCATGGTATTCATTGCATAACATTCATATTCACTAATTGAATATCACATAACAGTCACTAAATGACATTCACATCCATTTCATAGTATTCACTGCATAGCATTCACATTCAGTAATTGAATATCACATAACAGCAGTCACTAAATAACATTCATACTTGCGCATGCACAATTTCTGGGAAGTTATGTCAATAGTGACCTAATCCCCATAAAATGGGTGTAGCTTTCAATCTAGAGGGTTTTTTCATGGAAGTCTTTACATGCAATTTTAAGTGTTCCCATAAACGTTTCAATTGGTGGTTTGGAAGAGAAAGGATCTCTTTTGGTCAGTCAAAAATTGGTGGTAACAATGACATTAGTTCTGAGTTTCCATAATAGCTACTCACAGTGACTTGTCTTCGCATTTAATCGGGTAACTCTCAAATTTGGAAGAATTTCGAAAAGTGCTCAACATGTGATTTCAAGCTTACTCATAAATTTTTAAAATGACTATGGTTTGGAATAAAATGGGATCATTTGGTGATTTAAAATGCATGACAACAGAAACATCCATTCTGAAATTTGTTAAGACTGTCCACAGTGACCTATTTATATAATTGAAAGTATAGCTTCTTATTCATGAAGAATTTGAACGTGGTCTTAACATGAACATTATAGTGGACATACACACGGTTCAACTAGTGGTGGTTTGAAAGAGTTTAGACACTTATTTTCGTTCAAAAATTTAGTGCAAAGTAGATGACAGTGGCTGGCATTTCTGCTGTCTGTTAACAGTGACATAGTCTTACATATTGAAGTATAAGTCCTAACATGTGTAAAATATAACAATTTCACAAAAATAACAGTTGTATTAGACACACATAGATTTCGTTCATGACTAATTTGAGCTCATTTGGACCTCGTTTGGTCACTGAATAATTGGGTACAAAAACACCTACAGTTCCTGGAATTTCATTTCCCCATTCCATTCCCAAGCTTTTCGTACATGCACAGGCATAAACATTCACAAACAACACCCCTCCAACCACAGTTTGATACTTAGTCAAAATCTACCTCACTTAAACTAAATTTACGGGAAGATTTAGCAAATATTTGCATCATTTACATACTCTATACAGTCATGAAGTCTAGCACACAGATTTACAAAACTTCAACCATTCTCTTAAACATCCAAACACTTATTTCTATCTTCTACCAATCCATACTTCAAACTTGAACACATTCATGATATACAACTTCCAAATCCACTAACCTTAAATGCACAAAACTCCCAAATCCTTCTCCTACAATCCTCTTTAACTCTCCCATTGGTTGCTCAAACAGTGAGCTAAGGGAACCTCCTCCAAGTCCTTCAACTTGCCTTAGAGAGAGAGAAGGGATGAGAGAGTGTGGCTGGAAGTGGCGTGGGGGGGAGAGGAAGAGGGCTTAAGTACTCATCAAGTGGCAGGTGGCATCCCATGATTGACAAGTGGCAAGCCACTCAATGCAGCTCGACAAGTGGCAAACACTGGCCATGCACTACAGCATTGCACATGGTGCTGGCATTCCTCGCGCACGGCGCTGGACTCATTCACGATCGACATTATCCCTCTTGACGCATGCGGCGTTTCTCCCTTATGCGCGAGTTGTTTCTCCCTCACACGCGTGGCGTTATCTTAGTTCGCACGCGGCGTTAGCCCTCTTGACGAGCACGGTGTTTCTCCCATACATGTGCGACGTTAGCTCAGTTCGTAAGCGGTGTTATCTTGACGAGTGCGGTGTTTCTCCCTTACGTGCACGGCGTTTCTCCCTTATGCGCGCGGTGTTTCTCCCTTACGTCCATTCACACATGACATTGCCTTACTTTCAAGTCTCCAAACGGCGTTACCCCTCCTCACTACTCAGCCGGCGATGACTCTCTTACTACGCGGCCGAGGCTGCCCCCCAAGCTCCCTGCTTTACTGTCTTTTACCCAAAATCTGACTTAGAAAATTCTTAGGTCGTTACATTTTGTTTATTGCATAAATCTGTAAATTTGGGTCCTGTTGCCCTAGACTCAAATTTAATATTTTGGAAGAATGTTATGTAAAGCCCTTTTGTTAATATATGGAGCTTTAAATTAATAAATTTGCCCCTATATTTATAATTATTGATGTATTTATCTTTCCATGGTTTGCTTTGATTACCGAAATAATAGCATTAAGTTCACCCCGACCTTATTGACAAACGCTACATCAGGATCAGGAACCCGTGCTCGGTCACCTTCGTTGCCTGCAGCAAGGCGGTCGGGGGAGGGGTCGTGACACCTCAACTGTTTGCTTCATAGATAATAGTTCTTCTTTTGCCTCTTTGGTTTTTGAGGCTCATGGGAAGTGACCTCTTCAGGAATAGGTTCCAGAGGAGATAGTGATGGTTCTTGTGATACTGTCACATGAGAGCTTTGATCGGTGAAGAAGGGCCATGGGGGTAAGCTTGAGTGTCCCGAGGAACTAATGCCTTCCTTTTGAGTATGTTGAGACGTTGTGGTCTCAATGACGAAGAAGGGTGCCATCATTCCTTTGCCATCATTCAACCCCTGGCTGTTGAACGGCTCATATTCCATTTTCCTCAATATCTGATGAGTTGCATGACTGTATAAATCCCATATAGGCAAGACTGCAGCATCTAGGATGATGGCTTTGAGGGTTCTCTTAAACAGTTGTTAACCGAGTTTCTAGGGTGAAACTAGGTAATGGAGTTGGAACAGGTTTTGAGAGAGCGGCTCCCTTCATATTACCTTTTCCTTTTCTTATAACTTCCTCCTGATTGAGCAAATCTTGTACCTGTTCTTTCAGCTCGGCGATAGTAGCTTGTCTTTCAGCTTCATATTGTTGTTCAGGAGTGCCAATGAAGTCACGAATAGGGGAGGAAGGACCACTCGTCGCCTTCTGATGGGCAATTTAGTTTCCATCACAGGGGTAGAGAAACACAAGACCTTTTGGGAATCGCACATGTAAGTGGCTTGATATGTTAGGCAAGCACTATCCTTGTCCCTTTCAAGGACTGGGATATGCAAGTCTTCAGGGATTTGCAACACTTTGAGGGAATCTTTCTGATAGCGAGGCGAATGATAGAGGTGTGCAACATCTTCCTCCCTTTTAGGGACTGGGATATGCAGCACTTTAGGGATTTGTAATACTTTGGGGGAATCTTATTGATAGGGGGTGATGAAGTGAGGTGAACAAATACTGTCCTTTTCAAAATGTAGGACCTTGGGTATTTGCAATACCTTGAGCTGGTTTGGGACATACTTGTCCGGGAGATTAAAGGAAGCATTATTCTCCTCTCTTAAAGAGACTAGAATGCGCAAGATCTTTTGGTCAGCTTTTTGGTCTGTTTCAGCCTGACGTGTTGTCTCAGCCTCTAGGAAGGGAATGGGGATATGTAACACCTTCATGCCACGAAGAGCATAAGTGACTGTGGGTGTTAAAGGACTTGAATCAGTGGCTTCCCTTTTAACTTGCTCAATCTGAGCCACCACTGGAAGAGATTCTTGTAAGGATGGAATGGAGGATGAAGCTTCTCCTTTATGTTTTTCTAATACGCTCTTCTTTTGGAGAT
Source organism: Amborella trichopoda (assembly GCF_000471905.2). The sequence continues at coordinate 588,159 of NW_006498192.1, forward strand.
GTGGGGAAATTTTCATCAACAGGTGTCAAAGGGATCACTTTTCATATCTATTTTCTTCCTGATACATGTGATTAAGTGACCCTGTCATATGTTCCACATCTTCGTGAGAGGATGGAGCAGTCTCTCTCAAGTTTGGGTTTGTACTGGCTTTCGTAGGCAACATCAACTCTTGAGAGTGCATTGAATCCACGAAATAATACTTTGCATCGGCATAATGTGACTCAGTAATGGAAAACAGTCTCTTATTAGCATCGATCGTGTGTTTCCTTCCATCTCGGTTATATTTGAAGCATTGATGGAGTGTAGATGGAACTACCTCATGATCATGTAGCTAGGGATGACCCAGAAGAATACTGTAAAAAGTATCTATATCAATAAAATGAAACATCGTGGAAGTATTTAGATCCCAATCTTGAGCTTAAGGTGAATGACACCAATTGGTTTTTCTCTTGACTTATTGAATCCTTGAATTATTAAGCTTGTAGGTTCAAGTTGCTCAACACTTAACCCGATTGGTATAAGAATCCTTCTATGCATAAGATTAATTGTTGATCCCTCATCCAACATGATCCAATTTATTTGACAGGGGTGCAGCTCCCCTGTCACAAAGAGAGGTTGATCTCCCAATTGAAGGTCATTATCAAGGAATGTGATAGCCATGCAAAAGTTAAGTATTGTAAGGTCTACCTCAACTTGTTCAATTTCAGTCTCATATACTTTAGGGCAAGAGAGAGCTTGCACAAGAGCCATACGAAAGTCCTTAGATAACATGAGGCCGTCATAGACACTTAAGAGAGTTGGAAGTCTCCTTAAGTGCCCAACCAGATCATGGGTGGCTCCTTAGTTTTAAAGGGGCAGGTGGTGATGGAGCAGTTTTTGAAGAGGAAGTGTTTGCTACAGCCACCAAGGAAGGGTCGGTTGTAGTCGTAGGATTAAGAAGAGAAGGTTGGCCAGATTGTACTACCAGAGTAGGTGTAGGTAAGACAGGATGAGATGAAGGTTGTGATAGCTTAGGAATTTTAGTGTAGGAAGGTGAAGGGTTTGGGTAAGGGACTGGTGGTGGTCCTGGGTATTTCAAGAGAGGAGGTAGTTTTGGAATGGTGATGGATGAGTCTAGATAGGGACCAATGGTGGCCCAGAATATTTCAGGAGCTTAGATGGAGCCAGTTTTTGGATTGGTTTTAATCTCCTTCCTGACCTCAATCTCATCTGGTCAACTGGAGCTGTGGTGCTTCCTTCATGAAACACCAGCATGTGACAGGCCTCACAATTCAAAGAACTCTCTCCCCCTGAGTTCCTCCATAATTCCCCCATGTCGAGTTCTACATGCCATTGTTGTTTTTTCTTAGGCTTAGATTTTAGAAGCCGATTGAGTATCTCTTCTGAAGTGGGACAAGGCGTATCCCTTTCGACAGCAAAGGCTATAGCATTCCCAACATTTAAGAATCTGGCCCTTTGAGCGACCATCTTTCTTATATGCTTACTATGTCGTTTACTGGTATTGTAAAATTTGAGATCTTCATTAAGAGCCTCAAAATCTGGGCATGCTATGGTGAGTTTAGATAGAGATTTCGAGAGGGAAGAAGGACTTGAAGAATCAAGGATAGGAGAAGGGACGGTGCTTTTAGGGTCATCACTTAAATTGGACCGAATCAGGTTGCTTTTGGGGTCATCGTCTGAATTGGACTCAAAGAGGCTTTTAATGTCTTCACTCTCATTGGACGTAATCGATGACCTTTTAACATCACAACCCTTGTTGGACGAGTGTATAGGATCTTTAAGGTCTTTACCCTGCATTGACTGCTGTGGGGTGATTTTAAAGTCTTCACCTTTATTAGACTATTGTGGGGTGCTTTTAATGTCCTCACCTTATTAGACTAGTCTTGCATGGCTCTCATAGCTCTGTATTGACCACCCTAAGCAAAAAGAACTTGTCTTAGGATAAAGTCATACAAAGTAGGAAGAGGGTGAATAGGGGGAAGAAATACCACTTCACTTGGTAATTGGGGAAGTTTCATCTTGCGGTGGTGAGCTTTCGAAGGCCTTTTGTTCTTCTTCTTTTTCTTGACAGTTTCGACCTTTCGAATTTGTGGTATGGGTTCCACATTTGCTTGTTGAATATCCTCCCTCTTGAGGCTTTTTACCTTGCCACAACCATGATGTTTCCTCCATGGTTCGCGTGTTTTAACAAGGGCAAAAAGGACAGGGGTTCATGAGGTATCCAAAATGGGAACTTGAACCTCTTTGAGCCTCTCATGCTGTGAAGTTTCGGCTTCTCAGACTTTCTTCGAAGGTGAAGGTGATGTATCATCTATCACCACCTAACCACTTCATATAAATCCTTTCAAAATAACTCAAAATCCCCAGCAGTGAAATAAATCATGTCCCTTTAGTTGGTGATATTAGCTTCACAAGTTATGATTTCCTTCTTTTGAATGTTTCATGTTCTTAGGTACACAAGGTGTGATCATTTCTTTCTGCACCAACATATTAAAGAGAACAAAGAACATTTTGGGAGACAGTTCGTTCATGGGAACACCACATGACTATTCTTCTTATACTGCGAACATGTGTGAAGCCTCCATAACTTCTTTACCCTTTTGAGACTTGCTCAATTGGCCTCTCTCTTCTTCTTTTATACTATGAGAAGCAGAGGGTGCTCTAGCAGTATTCTAGGAAATTGCTGGTTTAGGTGGTTCACGAGCTTTGACAGGTACATTCACAATAATTCGTTCTTCAGCTATAGACTCTTGTATAAATGTCTTGAAACTCTTGCACTGACATATCTCATGACCCCATGCTTGGTGAAATGGACACTAGAGATTTTTCAGTACTTCGAACCAGGTTCTTCCTCTTAGAATTCTACGACATAGCAGTGCTCAACATCGCTTGTCTCAAGTTCTTCTGCTATTTGCAACTGGTAGAATGCATTTTTCTTTAGTAGGTCTTCTGAGGTTGAAGACTCTACTTTCCTTTTTCGAAGTGGCACTTTCATCCCCTTCTTTTGTTTCATGCGCAAACTCCAATAAATTCTCTCTTAGAACTGGAATTGGCTTTGACATCCTAATTAATTGACTTGTCTCAAAGCGATAAGAGCAAAGATGATCAACGCGGACAATGTATGATATCTTGGGAGAAGGAAGATCGTAGTTGAATTTGGAAGTTTGGGTTTGTTTGGAGAAGGGATATGCTACTTTGTCATCTTGGGGGGCATCATCTTGCCCCGATTCCACCCTCAAGGGCTAGCTCGTGCATGTGATGAAGAAGGAGTAGATGGGATGGTGCTCGAAGAGAGCTTCTTTGAGTACCATGTGGTAGTGGGCTTCGGGGTGGATAAGGGCACATTCAATTGCCCTTTTCCCTTGTACATGGGAGCAACATTGGACCTCTATGTGTGAACATAGTCCACAGAAGTGTTTGCAGTGGTTTGTGATCCAACCCCAATTGAAGTGAAAGGCTTGGTATTTGAAAGACCCACTTTTACAATTTGAGTAGCTTTAGATCCATTTGCATGTATGTGCACATCTTTAGGGGACCTTTGATTAACTTGAAGGTCGTGTGCTCGTTTGAGTGTAGCCTTAGGGCTGCCTCGAGCTGAATGATTAACATGAGATACATTGGTGGTCTGAGGACCCCTAGTTGTGGGTTTGGGTCCCAAGAGACCCGAAGCAAGTGAGGGAGTCGAGGGTAATAGCTAAACCAATGGCCATGATGTGTAAGTGATTATCGAATGGTTTTGCAACCATTCACGATAGAGGATCGAGCGAGTAACGTCAGTGTGGGAAGAAGTCGAGGTAACTGTGATGTTACCCACTGGTAAGGTGGTTTCAGAAGAACCAGCCATGGGAAGGGAAGGAGTTGTAGTAAAACCACTTTCTAGCTTATGACTGGTGGAGGACCCACCAATGACTGGGTGAGCATGCAGAGTAGCAATTTTAGAATAGCTCATGCAATTGGTACAATGGACTGTCCTTTGGCATCGGTAGAGAAGGAGCAAAGGACTTGCGATCCCTTTTCCAAGATAACTCTGTTCGGAGCCCGAACTTTAGAGTCTGAAAGACTACTCAGCAGTAAAATGGGAGTTAAACATTGAGGAATCTTGCATCCTGATGGTACATTTGTGAGTATAGGAATGATGAAATCCCCAACTCAAATAGCAGAGGAGTAATAGAACTCCATAGCAATTTTTGGGAAAGAAAGAGATAAAATGTTCATTTGAGCGGTCCGTACCAACTATATGGTGGCGTATCCCTAGTGGAGTCGCCAGGTGGTCGGCGCCTGGTTTTCACGAAATGGGGAAAACCCTCTGTCGAACAACTGCAAGGGCCTATGCTCTCTCTTGCATGCGCGTGTGCTCTTTGTGTGGATAGGAACCAACAATGAGAGAGATTTAATCGACAAAGAAGCATTCAGAAGCTTATCTTGCCATTTGGGAATGCCCGAGCAGTCACCCTCTTAAAACAAGTGTGAAGCCCTCCGGCTGTCTAGCAGCATGGTTTGGATACGAACCCTTCTCGAACTCAACACTTTATATAGATTTTTTTTCTTAAAAGTTGCTATTGGAGTTCAAGTGAAAATACTCCTCTCAAATGGGTTAATTGAGTGGGTAACTGGCGAAGTGATGATGAAGAAAGAAAGGTGACAGAAGCTCTTTACCACTAGAACTTTATGAGACTTGGTGATTAGAGCAGTCATGGGGTCAAAACTCTATATAAGGCTGACTCAGGATGACCCCGCCCAAGTGAGAGAGGGAAAGAGCATCTATATATTCGCAACTCAACTCAACTGTACGAAGTGAAAATTAGAGTAGCAATCTAAGAGTTAAAACCCTTAAAATGGCTCTAAGTGACACTAAGTCAAACGCACGATGGATAGGAGAAGCTACCAACACGAAAGAATAGAAGTAGGTGAGAGGTTATGATGATTAGGACTATGGGTATATGTGGCTAGATGCAAGGTTGATAATGCATGAAAGTATGGCGTGTTTAGAGTGTGTGTATGATGGTTGGTGGGATAAGATAAGAGACAAATGGGAGAAAGAGAAGTGTCCGCACTAAGGTGTGGCCACGGGTTCAATAAGTGAGACGTTAGGGGGGGGGGGAGTAAGACGAGGCAGCAAAAGGGAAGTCCGCTCATAGGCCCGGCTCCGTGTGAGAGAAGGAGAAGAATGAAGCAAAAGAGGACAAAGAGGAGAGAGTTATGGAGCCAAAGTGACAGGATCGTGGTCTAATGTCACCCTGGTCGTGGCAGAGAAGAAAGAAGAAGAGGGGAGAGCATAGAGAGAAGTGAGAAAGAGAAAGGTCAGGGTCGCTATCTGGTGCGACCCTGTACGTAAAGTGTAAGAAGACAGGAGGACTAGCAAAGAAACGAGAAGGGAGAGATGGGGCCGTTAGTAAATGTGGCCTTGAACTATGTGTGTAATAGGGTGAGGAGAAGAGAGGCAAAGAGAGAAGGAGGGGAACCGAGCCACTGCCTGGTGCGGCCCTGTACTTCTATGAACAATAGAAGATAAAAGAGGAAAGAGTAAAGGGAGAAAACGAGAGTGAATAGCTGAGACCGTTGGTAGAGAGAGGAGAGAGAGAGTGGACTAGGGGTGTCCCAACCTAGGTGCACCTCCATGGGCCCTCTTGAATGCACACGAGAGAGGCAAAGGCTAAGTTTGGAACTAGGTTAGGCTGTGAGTAGAGTGTGGACTAGGGACTAGGGTGTGGTGTATGGTGTAGGATGTATGGTGTGGTATGGTATAGGGTGTAGTGTATGGTCTAGGGACTATGGTGTAGGGGTAGTTTCTCTCTCTACCTAAAGCTTATCTCTCCTGTCAACTTGATCAAGAACTTAGAAGCAAGAAAAAAACTAATCTAAAACTCACTCTTCAATGCTCAAGTTTCATAAAAATGATCAAGCCTTTTCCTCCCCACCATTACAAATGACTTAGGTTCGCTTCTATAGAGCAACCACAAAACATTGGCGGAATGCTCAAAAGTAACCAAGATTGTCAAAAATTACATATTTATGGAATTAAATAAAATCACGTTTTGGACTAAATGATCAAATACCCCTTAGTTCTTTTCAACAAATGATAAAATCATCCCTCCATGAGGGGCCTCTTGTCATTGCCATACTTTGGGGGCTTTTTCGAAAGCTTATGGCAGTAGTTCGAAAGATCAATCATCATAGAATCGATGCTTGATCTATCACGAATATTTTGATACCCTTTGATCGTCTTGAAGTGCATTTTTTATGAAGAACCAAAATCAGGTCAAGTCCATAGACTTCCACCACCAATCTAGAACGATCTATGATGTTCCTAGTCTTCATTTCGATCACAAATTGAAGAGGACATAGTCACGATCATTTTGCAATAAATTTCATCCAATTTGGTTTCCATTTAAGCATATTCCAAATTTGGGAAGTCGCTAAAAAATGAGATTCCGGCGATCGAAAAAGCTTGCCTCTTTTAACCTCAAAATTAGTGTAATCCGGCCTCCAACTGTGCGTAAAAATTATACCACACTGTAGCCCTTCGCGATATGGTTGCAATAGACCAATTTTTGTGATGATCTGACATCGGGATCTTGAGTTATGGTTTCACGAAGTATAGGATGTTCTCTTGTATAAAATCTGATTTTTCATACTTTCGAGCTCATCTTCTCTAGATAAATTCTCTCTTTTCGAGACATTCATGACGCATGTTGTATGTCAAAACGACTGGGTCGCCTAAACTTAGCTTGTGTCCCAATTTGAGCTTAATTGGGCTCAAAACGAGTAAGTTATGAGTATTTAAAAAACATCTCAAAATGAGAACATACAGTTTCCATAAATGGAAACTGATTCACCAAGGTTGCACCGCAATAGTATAAAACCCACTCTTTTATGGTAAGTTAGGCCCATAATGGTCATGAAAGGTCTGATTGAGCCCGAATTTGGTCTCTGGGGATTTTTCGATGTTTCGGATCTAACAGTGATTGTATGGTACTATTTTGAGACCCATAAAATTGGGTTGTAGTTATAGGGTCCATTTTCAACACGACAGGAACTGGATTTGAGAACTAAGTTTCATCTTGATCATATCAAAATTTATCAGAATGTAACAAAACTTTGTAAGCATCCTTCAGAGAACCCAAACTACCCTTTTCATATATTTTTAAGCTGTTTCTTTGCTCCTTTAAAGGTTGCCCAGTTTTAAGCTTACTTTTACAAGGTTTCATTGATCTGGCAGGCATCTTGGGTACCGATGGTACTAGGTTGCGATTGGATCTCTTCTTTTTCATACCGAGGATACAAGTACATAAAAAATGACTTATAACAGTGTCGTCCCTTAGATCCTGGTGTGTGTGTGCTCATGAAAGGCCACCCAGTCGCTTATGGCTGTAGTTTGGATCCCACCCCTTGCACTTCTACCGACTCGATTCTCTCTCAAACCACTCACACAATGTAGCTCAGATCCTAAGGACTCCTTGGTTTGATGTTGGCTTGAGTTAGCATGGTTTAAGGTTTGGTTGAAATGGGTTTGATATGGGTTCAAGTAGGTATAGTGTTGCTTGAGTTAGGTTCAAGTTGTCTCAAAGTAACTTCCATGTGGTTCGAGGTTAGCTCCAAGTTGGAGTAAAGTAGGTTCAATGTGGTTCGGGGTTAGGCCCAAGTTGGTTCAATGTGGGTTAATTGGGCTAGGCTCAAGGTGGTTCAAGAATTGGGTTAAGTGGGCTAGCTCGAGGAGGTTCAAGGCATGGGTGAAGTGGGCTAGGCTCAACGTAGTTTGAGGTGGTATGTAGGCTCGAGAGGTTGAGGGAGGTTTGAGTGGATTAGGTAGACTAGGCTAGAGGTGGTTCAAGAGGGTTAGGTGGGTTCGAGTAGGCTAGGTGGAGAGAGGCTGACCGGAATGCAACGAAATTCCAGCAACACCTCCCCTAGGGAGTGGATGGGCGGTAGAATAAGGGTAATAGGCGAGTGGCCCGAGTACCCCAGAGGTAGTTAGTGTGTGGTCTGTCGGTTCAAGACCACCTAGATGCCTCACGAAAATAGCCTCCTTAAAAGACCTAATCCAAGCTAAAGAAGGTTGGGTGTGGTGTAGGCTTCACTTTGGACTAGGGTGTATGGTCTCGGTAGGGTAGTATGGTATACTAAGGTGTACGGTCTATGTAGGGGAGTGGTGTATTAGGGTGTGTGGTCTAGGTAGGGGAGTTTGGCATAGGGTTGGAGGGTAGGGGAGTAGGTTAGATGGGGTTAGAAGGTTGGGTTAGGATGAGGGTTTAAGTTAAGTGTAGAGACTTAACCAAAGTGGATTACGAGGTTGCGTTAGGTTGACTAGAGAAGGTTAGCCTTGGGTTAGAGGAAAGGGTAGTGTCTCTTTTTGCACAAAAATTTCTCTCTCATCTCTCTAAGATAAAATAATTTTACTAATGCAAAAGGCAAAAGGGGCCCTCACTCTCTTTCTCTCTTTAGATTCAATCATTAGCATTTCAATCTTTCCAAGCCATGCTAACATCTTTTCCAAGCCTTTCAAAAATTATATAAGGTGGGGTTTATATAGATTTCACCTTTAGAAGTAGAGTGGATGCTCAAACACATGGGAATTATGGGAAAATAAAAATTATAAAACAAATATGGAAATTCGAGTTAAAAAAAGACACCAACAAAACATGAAAATGACAAATAGGTCCCCCCAAAAGAGCCTCTTCCCATCCACATGGCTTGGGGGCTTGTTTTGGATCTTTTGGTACCGATTCAAATGATCTAACACATTGAAAACATAGATCGTGCCAAGATGATCATTTTGATATAAGATTTAAGGTGAACCGTGAAGATTTGGCAATGTTCTCGATGTTTTTCACTTTTCACAGTTTCATGCAAACTCGATCTTTCTTCTTTGCATGATCTTGTTAAAAATGCCATGTTTATTGCATTCTTTTCTCAACAAATCAAAGGGGATGGCATCACCCTTGTGTTGTACAAAAACCCATATGAAATGACCTCGATTGGCTGTTTGGGATTCCAACAAGTTGCTGAAAAACCACTTTATATTGCCTCAAAAAAATTCGTGCCATATTTTCAAGCCTCAAATAGACATCTTCTTGGACCCCAATCATAACATTTTTTACCTCAAATTGCAGCTTGTCAAGTCACGATCGTAACACACCCATTTTTAGGTTGAGCCAACCTTTAGACATCGAGTTACGATCGTTTGGGGTGCAAGGAGGTCAAGCAAACTGTTTTTCTTCATAAGCTCAAACTTTTGCGACCTTCTTTCTAGAATATATCCTATTGTGGTTGTCGATCTTGTCTATGGCATATATTAAAAGTTCATACTCGTTGAGAAGCACAACATACTCAAATTTTAGTTCAATAACCTTGCGGATTGTGAGATAGAAGGGCGGCAAGTTCGTCATGTTTATGAAAGAATGTATTCGAAATGTACTATTTATGGTAACTGATTCAATTTGGGGCAAATCTTGATTAGTAAAATGGACACCCATTTTAGGAAAGTTGGAAGGAACCATGTTATCTTTGAGCCGGTGACATTCCTTGTTGTAATCACCTTAGTGCTACTTGGGTGCTGCCAGTGTAGTCATCTTCGACTTTAGACCTTTTCTTGAGGTCTGATTCTCCAATCGAATGGGATTTTGATTTATAAGAAATGATGGGATGATGAATTTCTGGCTAATTGAACTTCTTAGATCGCCTTCGATTTTGATTCTTGAGATCCACATGTTCAAGATTTTGTTTGGGAATCTATTGGTTAGTTTTTGTTTTCCCAAGGGTTTACAAGCATATCAATCTGGGATTTGGTGGCGACGAACGCATCATATCCAAGCCTCCATGAAACTCCATCATTTTTTAAAACATTTTAGAAGGTTTTGAAGACAGATTGACTTTTGAAACAAAAACAGAGTTCAGTGCTACAATTTTAACAAAAGAAATTAAGGTTTTTGAAAACTCACGAAAAACAAAGGGGAAATTTTGAAGATAGATGAGAAATTTTGAAAAAACAAATTGATAAGCAGTATAGGGTCATGCTACCATGGAGCCCTCTAGGTAGTTTTACGTCATGCAGTGATGGACTTTTTTGTACCTACCCCGACTCTTTTGCATCGCATGGGTTTGACGGTGATTGAGATTGGGTACCCGATCTTTTTATCATCTTATGGGTTAAACGTCTTCCTGTCTTGACACTTTTCTATCGCACGAGTTTGACGTTTTTTTAATGTCTCGACTCTTTTATGTAGCAGGAGTTTAACCGTTTCCTATCTCAACTCTTTTATGTTGCATAAGTTTGACGTTTTTTATTGTCTCGACTCTTTTACATCTGTTATATATCATTTTTGACATACTTGTATTCTGGAGTCATATAAGGAGAGAGCCAGTAACAACCTGGTCCTGATGGTACCCAAGACACCGCCAGACTATGGGAACACTGCAAAATAAGCCTAAAATTGGGCAAGCATAGAAAAAGCATTGGAACGGCTTCAAAAGGCATAAAAAGGATATCTTGGGATACTCGAAGGACACTCACAAAATTTTGTTACATTCTGATAAGTTTTGATATGATCAGGATAGAACTCGGTTTTCAAATCCAACTCCTTTCATGCTGAAAATGGACCTTATAACTGCATCCCTATTTCTTGGACTTCAAAATAGCACCAGACCACTGCCATTAGATTCATAATGGTGTAAAACCACTAAAGACCAAATTTGAGCTCAATCAGACCTTTCAGGGTCATTCTGAGCCCAAATTACCACAAAATGGTGGGTTTTACACTATTGTGGTACGACCTCAGTGAACTAGTTTCCATTCATGGAAACTATGTTTTCACCTCTCGGGATGATTTTCAAAAATTCATAACTCTTTCGTTTTGAGTCGAAACACACTCAAATTCGGACACGAGCTAGGTCTTGACGACCCGATCATTTTAACATCTGACACTCATCATGACGTAGCTGGAGGTGAGAGAATCTTTGAAGAGAAGATGAACCCAAAAGCAAGAAAATCAAATTTTGAAAGAAGACATCTCGTACTTTGTGAAGTCATGACTTGAGATCCGGGTATCGGATCGTTGCAAATATGGGTCTGTTGCGACTGTATCGTGAAGGGGTATAGTTTCGTATAATTTTGGTCCTTAATTGAGGGACAAATAGTGCGAATTTCAAGGTTGGCAATGGCAAGATTTTTAGGTCGTCGAAATCCCATTTTTCGGAGACTTCCCAAATTTTGAATGTTCTCAAATTGAGGTCAAATCTGACAAAGTTTGGTACAGAATGAAGTTTGGTACAGAATGATCATGACAATATCCACTCTCACTTGTAATCAAAATAAGGACTTGGAACATCATGGATGGCACTACATTAGTGGTCGAAGTTTATGGACTTGGCTAGAATTTGCCCCCCCCAAGAAAAATATGTTTCAAGATGATCAAAAGGCATAAAAATGTTTGTGATGGATCGAGCATCGATTCTTAGACAATTGATCACCTGAGTCACCACCGCAAGGGTCTAAAAAAAGCTCATGAAGTCTAGTAAAGGAAAGAGGCCCCTCAAGAAGGGATGGTTTTTTCATTTGCTCAAAAGATCAAAGAGGTATTTTGGTCATTATGGCCTAAAAGAGGATTTTATTGTAATTTATTTAATATATAATTTTCAACAATTTGGCTTCGTTTTGAGCATTCCATTCATGTTTGGTGGTTGCTCTATATAAACAAGCTTAAGTCAATTGTAAAAGATCATTCGTGAATGAAATTGAGGCATTAGCTTGTGTCCACTTGACTTTGCGTCTAACTCTTGGATCCAGTGGTAAGGAGAGAGAAAACTTTTAGAGAGAGAAACTACCTCTAGCCTAAACACCCTAGCTTACACCGTAGTCCCTGCATCACAATCTAGGCCTGAGACTACTTTAATCCATACACCTTAGCCTACCCCATAGTTCATACGCACCAACCTTGATTCGTGGCTAACCATTATCTCTCTCGTGTGTAAACAAGGAGGCTAAAGCGGCACACCTAGGCTAGGTCATGTCTCCGTTTGAAGACATTTTTCAGCACCTTGGTCCATGATGCAGAATAAAGAGGAAGCCAGTCAATAAATCCTCAAATACAATGAAATTCCTAACAGTCTCAGAATTGCCCCATAATGGGTCAGAATCTTCCTAAGGACTTCAAAAGGCCACTTGCCAAGTTTCGTCACAATCCAAAATGTCTAAGGCAGCACAGACAAAGAAATAATTTCAAAAAAATCAACCTCTAGCACCCTGAAATGGACCCCGTAACTAGAACTATATTTGCAGTGCATCAAACAGCTGTGAGACTACCGCCATTGGATCTAGCATGATCGAGAACCCCTATGGCACAAGTTTTAGCTTAAACAAACGCTCCAGGACAAAGTTATGGTTGAAACATTTAAAACGAGTAGGCCACACGCTATTCTTGTGCGGCCTCCATGCACCAATCTCCAATAAAGGAGGTTGATGTGGATAGTCTTGAGCAACGACTTCAAAGACCCGTATCTCAATCATTTTGAGTCAGATCGCTCTCAAATTTGGTGAGTGTGTTCGTCTCATCAAGAAGAGTGTTTTGATATGTGGCACGACAATGATGATACCCAAGCAGGGAGAAAAACTAGACAGAAGTTGACGATTTGTGAAGATAGTTGCAAAACAGTCAGCAGCAGCACGCCTCACTCAAGCGGCTATATCATGACGTTCGCGTACCCGATCGATGCGAAACCAATTGCATTATGTACGTAAGGTCAAAGGCTATCTTTAGTCCAAACTCGGCATATGATGAATTGTTGGATTCTGCACATGAAGGTGTCAAATTTACTGCAGATTTCAGCCGCTAGAGTTCAAGATTCGGCCAAAAACACAACACGACAAAATCTTCGTCTGGACATGAAATTGAGCTGCATTCATTGCAACTTGGCCGTGACGAAATGCTCAATACAATTCAATGAAGAAATCAAAGAAAAACATCAAGAAACAAGCACACTATCGATCGAAAGTTTTTAAGATCTATACAATTTCGAGTCGTATGAACGTGGCCTAAAAACGCGATTCATAGCTCGAAGTTGGTATCAAATTGATCGTCAGGCTGAGCCCTATAAGAAAGCAATCATTTTTCGACCAAATGGACGTCGGAGCGACACCGAATCATCCATGGAAGATCACACAAGTTCTAGGACAGCAGTAGGGACTGTCTTGAAATTTTACACATTGATGGAAATGGGCAAAACAGTCCTTTTGCACCAAATTTTAGAATTTTTTTTAATTCAATTAAATTGTAATTATCATCAATTTAGGTAGTTTTTGGGCATCCACCCATGTTTGGACCAATTCTATAAGTACATGCTAAACATAATTGTTATAGGACCCTTGATTTTTCAATACTCATCAATAAAATTTCAGAGTTTTCACATTCAAATTGTGGGCACGTCTTGGAGAGAGAAATAGGAGAGAGAAGAAAAGGTTCGGTACCTTTTGGTGAAGGTAACTTTCTCTCTCCTCTCATCTCTCTCTCTCTCCTCCTCTCAACTCACTCTTTCTCTCTCCTCCTCTCATCTCTCTCTTTCTCTCTTCTCACGTTTATATCTTTCTTTCATATTTCTTCTCTGATCTTCTTTATCCACTTTCTTTTCTCTTTCTTCTTTTTCCTGCTCTCCCTTTGTTTTCTCTCCTTCCTCTCAGTTCATGCATGGCGTAATAAATATCCTAGCATGATGTCTTCTTGCTTTAGAGACACGAACAGTGAGTCGTGCCTTAACCCGAGTTGAGGGTCGGGCCTCTGTCAAAGTCTCCTTGTCTTCCCTTCTGTCATGGATGGCGGAAGCACATCGGGCCATCCATGTTCTCTCTCTTTTCTTAATCTTCTAGCATGGACGGTGGAAGCACAACGCAACCCATGTTTCCTCTCCATTCTCATTCCCCTATCATGGACGGTAGAAGCACATCGTCACTCATGTTCTCTCTCTCTTCTTTATTCTCAGTCATGGATGGCGAAAGCACATCACTGCCCATGTTTTCTCTCTCCTCTTAATTTTCTGTCATGGACGACGAAAGCACATCACCACCCAGTTTTTCTCTCTCCTCTCATTCCTGTATCATGGACAGCGGAAGCTCATCGATGTCCATGTCTTCTCTCTTCTCTCACTCCCCTATCATGGATGGTGGATGCTCATCGTCGTCCATGTTCTCTCTTTCTCATTAATCATTTGTCATAGACGGTGGAAGCTCATCGCCATCTATGTCTTCTCTCTCTTCTTTCATTCCTCTGTCATGGACGGTGGAAGCTCATCGTCGTCCATATTTTCTCTCTTCTTGATTGTCTATCATGAACGACGGTAGTTCATCACCATTCACTTCTTCTCTCTCTTCTCTCATTCCTCTGTCATGGACGGTGGAAGCTCATCACTGTCCATGTCTTCTCTCTCTTCTTATTCCTCTATCATGGGCGGCAGAGGCTCATTGCTGCCCATATTTTCTCTCTCTTCTTACCCTTACGTCATGGATGGCGGGAGCTCATCGCCGTCCATGTTCTTTCCTATTTTTTCTCTCATCGCCGCCCATGTTCCCTTACTCTCTTCTCTCTCTTTCTTCTCATTCTTTTCCTTCTCTCTTTCCTCTCTCCCATTTTCCTTTTCTCCCTCATTGCTCATCTCGTCTTCTTCTCACATGCACGACATCGGTAGTACTGTGCATGTTTCTCTTTCTCTCTCTCTCGTTTGACCAAGAGAGGCTGAGACAAACATTACCATGGTAGTCTTGTCATCTAGCAATATTGTCGTTGAACCGGTCTTAGTTACCATGCCCGCCTTACTTCCACGATAGGCTAGCCATTGTGTCAGGCTGGCCAATGATCGTTATGGCATCTAGTAGTATTTCTATTGTTTCGGTCTAGTTACCATGTCTGTCTTGCTACCACATCGGGTCAATCACTTATTGATCTAGCTGTTGTGTTAGTCTCGCTACCTAGTCAAAATTCCTTTGATCTACCCCTTTCTTCTTATTTCACTTATCCTCTTAACCTTTCTTCTTTTGGATGTGCACATCCATATACATTCGCTCAAAGACAAGGTGCGGTCTCTTCGACCCACTTGTCTCATAAAATTAACCATGTGTGTGTGATTCCAGAAACAGTAGAATACAAGCCAAGGAAGGCGATTTCAAACTAGTTGTATGACTGGGGAGCTCTCTTTGTGATCTAAGAGGGCGCCTATGCGAGCCAGCCTGAGTAAGTCCTGAACCCACCTTAAATTCCTCTCTCATCGGTTAGTATACATGCCCTCGCTCCTAAGCAAGGTTCCTGAGAGAGAGCGATGTCAAAGTCCCGAGTTCCCTTGAAACCAGAGAGGCGTGCTGCCCGATCATCTAGATCCAGAGGGTGAGATCGGGGCATCTAATCAGCTTGGCGACTCCACTGGGGACTTAGTACCCCTTCGTTGGGTCATTCTTGTTTGGCTAGTTTTTTCCTTTGTTTTTTTTGCTTTGACACACCACATGGCTGCTGGCTTTCTTAACCCATTTATTTGAATCGAGGATTTTCTAATCCTCGCATTCGCGATTGTTCCCCGAGAACAAGTTCCTCGAACTTCATTCTCAACCTTCCTTTTGAGCAAAGGCCCAATGTCAAGCTCTCAGGTCTTAACCTGCATAAGCATGAGGAGGGACTTAAAGGTCCCTAACTCCCCATCTCCTAACTCTGGTGGAACTTCCACGAAGACACCCTGCATTGGTAGCACATCTGCTGCCACTCACAGTAGGCACCCTGTCACCGACAAGTCACTTGTCGGTCGCCTTGCCGAAGTACATCGAAAGGCTCCCCAGTCCCTTTCTACAACAAGCAAGTTGTCGCTGCTTCGATGGGTTGCTGTAAGGCTACCCCCCACATTCTTGCACCACCACGAGTCTATATCCTTAGAGGCTCGACACATCGAGCCAGAGACCCTGGGGCCTCCACCTCTCTCACACACCATAAGGCTCGTGGGTCATCCACTACAGCCACACCTTGGGGCAACCCTTATGTTACCTTGAGTCAACGTCCAGGATAAGGCCTCCTAACGCCAGGTCCTGCACATGTTGTGCGTTTGCATCCCACCACTTGGGCCAACGCCATCACCGCGTCAACCCAAGTACATCGAAGACGATCCCCTCGTCCTCCTTCTCAGCACACACTAACACACCCTGTAAGGGGCAGGCTCCCACCTGTACTCTTACAAACACGTGCTCGTGGTTCTCGGCCTCCAAAGGCCAGACCACTTGCTCGAGCCCCTGCTGACCTCCAAATCACCGGTGATCCTTCTTCAAGGGGCGAACACGCGTTGCCATCATGGACAACCCCTCATTCTCGACTCAGGCGTCTTCATGAGTCTACCCTGCTTTTGCCTACTCTTCCTCCTTTGAGAAAGCACCTCCGACCATGGTACTCGAAGACTTTCCCCAAGAGTACCATCTTGAACCAACCCCATCATCTCGGTCATGTCTCTAGAGTTCATAAGACAGCTCGAGGCAAAGACCTGATGGGAGATCGAGCCCTTTATCCTCCCCGGCCCAGGATGACCCCAGTTCCTGGCCCACACCCGTTGCTTCACTTAATGGAAACAGCTCTTTCTTGCATAAGAAAGGCCGACCAGTCGCAGTCTCGGTCACAATTCTAGCATGAGGTCCATCAAAACCTCAAAGCCAAACGTGATAGGGGTCTGCAAATTCTGACTAAGGAGTAAACCAAGATGGTCGGGGCAACAAGATCTGATGACCCTCTTCACTTGAACCTCTTCTACCCTCTTCAGATGACAAAGCCTGAAGAAGAAGTCCATGAACCCTGCACTGCGATTAGTGTTGTAGAAGATGACCCAGCCACTCAGCAGCCACAATCTCAAAACCATCGGGAACCGATCCTCACATGATCGGCATACAAGACTCGAGTCCAGATAGGGCATGCTGACACCTTACTGACCGATCTGCTCCATGCGACCCATCAAGCTTGGAAGCCCTCAACTGCAGCTAAGGCTGACCTCCCTAGAGAAACAGTTAGTGTAATGGTTGTAAACGAGTCTGGCGACTCTCACGAAGAGCGCCTGAATAAATTAGAAGACATGGTACGCGCAATGATGGAGAAGTTTGATCGCATAGATGCCACAAGACAATCGGCTAACCATGAGGTCAATTCCCATCATTCAGATGAGGCTTCCAAGGTAACCTCTTCCCTTTGCCTCACAAGATAATTCGATACCTCACCCCATCTCACAGGCAAACATCGATGCTATGGTGACCCATAGCTTAAAAAGCAGACAGATTCTGGTATGCAAGGAGCAACACTTTACCAAAATTCGTACCCTTCGTACATTGATCAGGTGTCGTTTCCCTCAAACTACAAGAAATGGAAGTTTCCCCTGTTCAATGGCACAACCTCCTCACATCAGCATATCTCTCACTTCCAAGCAGCATGTCGAGAGACAGTGGCTGATGGGAGACTCCTTCTCCGTCAGTTTGTTGAAACCCTTGATGGCCCAGCTTTCCAATGGTATGCTCGGCTTCCCCCAAACTCAGTACATACTTGGGAAGAAATGGAGAAACTGTTCCACCAGCACTTCTATGAGGTCGAGAGAGAGATTCACACCATCAAGCTTCTCACCTTGACCCAAGATTCCAATGAGCCCATTGATCAATTCATATCAAGGTGGAGGGACTTAGTCGCTCTCCATCCCAATCTCATGCCTGAGAAGGAAGCGGTTCAAACCTATGTGTGAAACATGCGACCTAAAATTACTCTACATGTTGAGGCCCCCAATCCGACCTTCATGTCAGAGCTGATCTCCAAGTTGGACTACATAGAAATTCTGCCATTCCACCACAGTGGGTCATGACGACAATCTGCAAGCTCAGGAAACAATCGAGGCAATGGTCCCTCTCGGACTAATACCCGGGGCAACCAACCAAAAGGAGTGACCAGCACGGCCATCACTGTAAGCGATCTAAAGAAAGCTGCCTCCCAAACGTTGGACCTCTCCAAAGGGGTAAGCACAGCTAAGACAGCGCCTCAAGCAGGCAAGCAACAACAGTCGTACAATTGAGTGCCCCCACCCGCGAACCTTAATCAAGATGATTATTGGACCAGGCATAGGAACAACATCCACCCCTTTGAAAATGAATGGGTCCCTGGAATACTCCGATTGTTACTGGAACAGAACATGATCGAGCTCACAGAAACCAAGTTCCCTGACCAAGCCAGACCCGATACCCACGTGAATCAATATGCTTATCATCGGAGGATAAACCACCCCACAGAGGACTGTTATATGTTAAAAGACATTATCGAAACCCTAATCCATAAGGATCATATAAAACTTGAAGAGTTAAAGGAGGCATTTGATGCAGCAAAGGTCTCCCACACAGTGACAGTCCAAGAGGAAGATGAAGTGCCTGATCTTCTTCACGCCTTGTTCGTTATGATGCTTAAAGAAGGTCTCATCACACGAAAACTGGCACGACAGCCTTGATGCATTGCTCAGAGAACAGAGAACCATTGGTGCCCATACCATCAGATATGGAGCCACGACTTGAGCGAATGTTCCAGTTTCCGTGATATAATCGTGAAGAAAATACAAGGATGCCAAGAGTCTTACAACGTTCCAGAAAGAGATCTCCAAACCACTGCTCCACCGGCACGAGAGGACCTCCGAACACAAGTCTTGAGTAATGATGATTCAGATCCTGCTGAACCCTCGACCTCCCAACCATGGAGAGTATACCACTAGCAAAGTAGAGTCAAGTTCTTAAGGGGAGAAGCAGTTCGCTAAGCTAGGGCTATTCACAAGCCTAACGACATGAATCAAGCACTTCCAATGAAAACTAAGAGTAGACGGGCACCAAGTGTTGTTTGCCGGACCAACAAGATGGCTCAACCGCCAGTCAAGCAGGAATTTCTCAGGCCTCTTCCCCCACTACCAACTTTACTGGAGTTCATCCCTAGCACGATCATCCTTCCTTCCTCCTCCCATCAAGAGGATGTCCCCTAGCCATCTTCTCCTCAAAGCACGTCCAATGAGGGTGATGAGGTTAAAAGCACTCTCAATGGTCTAAGCAAGGGAAAGACCTAAAAGATTCCCTGCACACGTTCAACTCTGATGATGATGCAAAAAGCTGTCCAGATCAGTTTGATGAGGGAAAATACCTTAAAAGTCCCTCACTTATTGACCATTCTCCTCATCCTTCCTCTTCTAAGTCTCCTGCAGGTACAACCTTGAAATGCCCAGACTTCGAGGTTCTTGATAGAGAACTTGAAGGAACCATCATAAGCAGGATGCAGCGGAGGCAGTTGAAAAAGACGTTGGCTCAGGCAGCAGGATTCTTAATAATTGATGGCGTCTTGGAAGCTCGATCCAAGTCAGAGCCACCATCCTCCACAAAGAAGCACAAGAAGTCAAAACCAAATAAACCCCAGTGGCCCCCTGAGCCCAACTTTGAGCATAGGCTAGGAGAATCAAGAGGGCGGAGCTTCTATTCTCAGGAAGTCTGTCACATGGTGCAGATATTAGAAGCATCACCCAGCACATGGCATTTGAGTCTCAGATCAGGGAAAACTCTTCAACCTCCACCTCAGAAGTCAGGCATCTTGAAGTTTCCTGGTTCACCACTTCTCCCTCACCCGAATACTTCAAGCAATCCATCCATCCTGCAGCTCCCTGGTTTCCTTCCTTGTCCAAATACCCTGGACAATCCACCCATCCTCCAATTCCCCGTGAGGCCGTTGGTCCTATAGACTCAGCCACCTTCTAAGCCTCAACCTCAAACCTCCATTACCCAAACCAAGCCGGTTGTCTAAGCAAGTCAGCCAGCAGGCCAAAGCAAACCTCCTCCACCTAAACCTACTCATCAACCCAAACTAGTGACAGGGCCAGGAACACAAAAGACTGACAAGGAAAAGGTAAAATATGATGTGATGGGACACTTAAGGAAGCTTCCAGCTCTTCTCAGCATCTATGATACTCTCATGCTCTCAAGGGACTATCACATGGCTCTATTCTAGGGTCTTTCTGATCCAGAGGTCTATGAGGCTGAAGTGGAGCCCATTGGGGTGGACCCATCGATCTTGAGTGGATGTATAGCGATCACCTTCTCAAAGGATGATCTTCAATTGGGAGAAACATTTCACAATCGCCCTCTCTTTGTGCTGGTGAATTACATGCATGCCCCATCAATCGAATTATGTTGGATAAAGGGTCAGCAGTCAACCTTATCCTAAGGAGAATCCTCACTCGGTTCAAATTAGGTTCTGAAGATCTCACTCCGATGCACATTACAGTACATGGATTCAATCAGTCTGAAGAGAAGCCAGCAGACACTGTCCACCTTCGTCTCAAGATTGGTGAATTAAATTACTACGCTAAGTTTCATGTAATCAACACTGACACCTCCTACAACATCCTTCTTGATTGCCCGTGGCTCCACGACCAGAGGGTGTTTCTGTCCATGTTGCATCAGTGCTTCAAGTATAGTCGATATGGGAGATAGCATATGGTCTATGCTGATAAAAGACCGTTTCCTGTAGCCAAGGCTCTCTATGTTGATGCTAAATATTACGTCACAGATTCGTTATCATCCCAAAAGCCAAATGATGGTGACTACAAGTCTGTAAGAAAAACAAAACCTTCGTCCCATGAAGATGTTGAGGACATCGGGCTAACACTGGTGGACATGTTCAAAGAAGAGAAAATACAAGGCAAAATTCTCCCTCTGACTCCCCTTCATCCTAACATGCTATTCACTACCCCCGAAGAAGCTCCATCTTTGCCTAAGGATGAAGCATCACCCTCTACTTTCAGTCTAGAGCCACCTTTGCAAGAAGATGAACCAGAGGCCACTCCTAAGATTGAGCACGTCATGGGTATAGAATTCCTGGCTCCAAAGGTCACCTACACGCTGGACCATCAAAAAGTCCTGCATATTCCTATTGCACTCTTGAAAGTAGAAGTGGCGTGCCAATCGCCGCAGAAAATTTTTCAAAACCCAGTTGCTATAAGCATAGAGGATGCTTCTCAACCCACCGTAGGGCCAGTTCAGACCAGTAGTCAACCACAAGTTCTGCACTTCCATGGTTTGGTGGGAGGAGAGCAGTTTGAGAAAGGACAGCCTTCTCGCCCTCAGGTACAGGATCCCCTAGAAGAATTAAGAAGTGAAGTTCACAGTCTCTAGAGCCAATTGGAGGTTATGCATATCACTTCAAAACATCTGAAGGAGTTCGTGCCTGAGACCAAAAGCCATGACGGGCTTGAAGTGAATGCACCTCGAATGGAGGCCAAAGCTCTTCCTGATTGAACTATTCATAGTGAGCAACCCCATCAAATGATGAGAAAAATGAATTATGAACCCTTGGCCAATCAAACGATAAGGGGAGAAGAAGCAATTGCTCCCCCATTCGAAGTCATTGAAGCCACAGCAGCTCATCACAAGACTAAATAAGGCCTAGGGTATTAGCCCGTTGAGACAATAAACATTTTGAGAGGGGTTCAAGCCCAAAAAGAGCAAATGATATGTAGCAAAGTAAAAGAAGAGTGAAATCATGCAGCAAAATCAGCCACAAGAGAAAAACCAGCATTTTATTCATAAATTCAAAATTCTTACAAGTGTTGACAAAGGAAGGACAATCTTAAAAACGATCGATGATCTTATTGATCTCTGCTCCAGATGTGGTGGAAGAAGCCTCGGCATGCTGGATACACTCCTTCAGCTCGACCACTATTTGAGTTGCCTGCTCCATGGAGGCGGTTTCTGATACAATGGTGTGAGTGAGTTCTGATTGATCCTCAAGAAAAGAAGTATCCAAAGCCCTTCTCCAAATCATCTCCTTCTGAAGACCATCGAATTCCTTTCTTAATTTTCGCATCTCCTCCCTTATTCCAATCATCCTGTTGAAGTAAGTTCTCCCCTCCATCTTGAGGTTGCGCTGACAAGCAACCATAGTGGCCTTCTTCTCATCGCAGGAATCTATTCCCTTGCGACGACATGAGATTGATGCCTCCAAGGAAGCCAGTCTGATGGCTTCTGCCTCATAATGCAGTCTCCCTTACCACCAGCTCTCCAACTCATTTAAAGTAGCATTAAAATGAGAAAGGAATTTTAGCGCACTCCCAAAAATAGTGGTCGTAGCAGAAAAATCCCTTATTTTAGCCAAGGCCTCGCCCAGCTCATTGGGAGGCAGCTCCCTTAAGCCCTGAAGACCTGCATGAAGCATGCCTGCAATTATACCAGAAACCCCGTTGAAAATGGGCCTAGATGATATTACTGGTTTTTCCACTGCTGAAAGGCTTCGGTTTCAAGAACCGAGCTTGTAAAGGTGATAGCCATTTGAGTCACTAGCTCTTCTGAAACAATTGTGAAGTCTAGAGCTTCGAGCATCTCAGATTTAGAGGCAACCCCAGCCTCAATCTGCCTGGCCTCTTCAAAACCAGCCTCATCACCTTGTCCCTCGCCTGTTGGATCCACCACTCCTACCCTAGCATGCTCCAAGGGAGCCTCTTCCTCTAGTCTCTCACCCCCTGCTATGGCCTCGACAAGTATAAGGCTAGCATCTCTTCCTGGTTCCTCACTCTCTTGAACCGTCACTTCAGCTTCGACAAGCTCAAGGACCACCTTTTCCCTTTGACATTCATCTTCTAAGGTCATCACCTCAGGCTCTGTCGTGACCTCCTCCGCCTGGTCTACATCCTCCACAGCCAACACTCCTGCCACAAAGAGCTCAACCCCTTCATCTCCCTGACCTATGCCCTCTGGGATAGCAGCCTCTTGATGCTGACAGTCTCGCTAACCATAGGCCCCTCCTCAAGAAAGATGCTCGGGCTTTCAACATCCATTACCTTAGCCCTTGTCTCAGCTGGGGCAGTAATTTTCTAAGGGTCAGAGGCCATGTTAGTGTTAAGTTCCTCCCCTTGGGAAATGATTGTAGAGCCTTCAGCCTCATTGACCTCCATTGAAATTGGATCTGACCTAGTAATCCCCCTTGGGCTTGGAGATGCCACCCCAAGTTTCGGAGTCACCTCTCTATTATAAGTGATAATAATTAGCTCGGAGGGGCCGAATTCATCCACTTCGGTCTTTGAAGAAGCAAAAAACAGTTTAAGAGAGGCAGAAGATGATCAAGAAAGGGCAGAAGGTGACACTGAGGGAGCAGCTAATGAATCAGAGAAGGAAGAGCTACCTCCTGATTCCAACATCACAGGAAGTTTGACACCCCTACATCTTCAAGGAGGTCTACCATCCTGAGCCGGTGCACGAGTACCGGTAGGGGTAGAGCATTTCTTTTTCTTCCCTCCTACTGGAGGAGGAGCAGCCGCTTCAGAACTCCCTCCTTGAGAATGTCCCGTAGTAAGATGCTCCTAGTATTTTTCTTCATGGCAAGAAGTTGCGACGAAGTGTCGTGATCTGCTATCCCTCAAGGGATCCCAAGCGTCTGCCAATTCCACGGATACCCCAAGTTGAAAACCTCGCCAAGAGTGGGAGCACTGACGATCCTCCTCTGTCTAACCTCTTGATGCCAATTGTCATTTTCCCCTTTTCAGGGGTGATAAGCATCCCAGTACCCCGAGCTGGTAAGCCTCCACCAGCATGCATAGGCCTCGGTCACCTGGACCCTTCTGCCAAAGTGGGGTAGCACATACTTGCTAATCTCTGTCGCCTCCAAACATGTGGACCATGCGGTCCGTACATGCTCTGGTAACCAGCAATCTCGAAGAGTCCCAAGCTCTTCCTTTTTCCCGGTGTTTACTCTGCCACAGTGCTTTTGATAAACACAGAGAAAGGGCTGCTCTGATCAAGCCCATGTTGACGGGCGAAGCGATGAGGAAAGTATCCTTCCAGTCTGGCACAGTTCGGGGTCCGATATTCTCTCTAACGCTCAACATGAACATGAGCTCCCTAATAGTCATCGGAACGCCGTCGAACTCCTTCCCCAGTTCATCAATGAAAACGCGGTCAGTAAAACTCGCGACTAAAAATAGGACCCGCCACATATTTGAGGAGCCATGCCCCAACAAGCTCCAAGCCTCCCCTGGGCTATGAAAGATAGCCTTTTGACTAGAAATTCTCATCAAGAAGGGGCACATGTTCTCCCCTGAGCCCTGACTCCTGACATACGTGGAAGGGAAAAGGCTCCTAGCCACCCATACACATAATGGATGGGGAAAGGAGTCTTAAAATCTCCACGAAAGGCTTCTCCCCTGACAATTCCATTTCCCCCCTCTTTCCCTTTGTAGGCTTTCCCCCTGGAGATGGCCCCCAGTCCGTGGTAGATATTGCATAAGACTGGTTGAGCGAGAGCATACTAGCGTCTCCTCACCATATCGCAAGCCACATAGAGAGTGCCTGGTCGGATGTCATCTGGCCCTCCAAGAATAACGAATTTGCATAAGGATAAGGCCATGGAATCATCACTGGTCTCAGATTCATAGATGGGAGGCGTCCCCTTTACAATTGCCTTCCCTTTCTTTTTTGAAGTAGCTCCACCATCTTCAGGGTAATCCCCGTAAAATAACTTCACCCATTCAGTGAAGGTTACCCGACTGCTGCTAGACAAAAAATTTCTGAAGACTTGCAGCCAGTTCCTCTCTCCCCAAGCGAGCACCACCAAAGATGACCGAGTTCTGAGGCACGAACTTGTCATACAGTGCCCCAATCAGTGGAAGGCTGCCAATAAAATGAAGATCCAACAAAGAGATTCTTGCCTCCCCGTGCCCAAGGAGCCATGTGTTGCTAACATGACCCCATGTCTCCAACAACACTTTAACAATATTGGAACACCGATCATAATAGCTAGCTGAGCATTGAACTGCTGCTAGCAAAGAAGCATGCTAAAGAATGCTTCTGTGTGACCCTAGAACTTGGATGGTCTAGGCAGTGTACCCTTTTAAATATTGATGTTCCCCCTGCACATGGAGACCCAAAGAAGACCACATCATCCCTTCGGTCTTCACCATTGTATTCCCCAAAGTGGGTAAATTAGCATTGAAAGCCACATTCCTATGCATAGAATGAAGAAGGGTCATTCTCTCTTCGATACGGACATTTTCGTCATCGTCCTCCCGGACTTCAAAGCGAACGGGGTCAGTAACAAAGGTGACGTTAAGGGGCTACTTTGTCTTGCACGCTGCATCAATGAGCCAAATAAGCTCACCCCTCTGTAGACTCTCATCAGTAAATTCACTGGTGCTGACCTCTCCTCCCCTCAGAAGATTCTTCACATTAGGTATCCTATGCGAAGGCCTAGCCATTTTATAAAGTTTAAGAACCTACTCCTGTACACAAATCACTAAGGCACAGGCTGGTGCCTGCTGTGTTTCCCTGAAACCCACCTCCGATTGCATTCTCAGATGCCTAGCACCGGCTGTGTTCACCAATGCCTAGCGCCTGCTATGTTTTCCAATGCCTAGCACCACTTGTGTTCGCCATTGCCTAGCGCTGGCTGTGTTCCCCATTGCCTAGCGTCGGCTATGTTCGCCAATGCCTAGCGCCGGCCGTGTTCGCCAATGCCTAGCATCAGTTGTGCTTGTAAATGCTTAATGCTGGCTATGTTCACTAAATGCCCAGTGTCGACTGTGTTTTCTAACACCAAGTGCCAGTTGTGTTTTAAAAGGACTATCGTAACTCGCGTTCAAATCTCCCACAAGTGTTACAGATTCTGCACATGTCACCTAAAGCTCTGCTACACCGCCTGACAATTGCCGCCACGACTGGTCTGACGCACGACCTCACACGTATGGATTGATAGTCGTTCACCTCACAGCAACCCTTCGTCTTCAAGTGACTGTTCGCCTCCCTTGACCTCTTGGTTCCCCATCGAAAATTCCCCTCTTCCCCCAAAAACCCACTACAAAGCCTTTCCCCTTTCAGCACACTGTCAGAAGACCACCAAAAACTAGTGGAAGTCCCTAGGCAGCCCTCTGCTGCAACTTCCCCCTTTGTTCCTCTCTGAAACCCCCACAAAAATTACCGTCGAAGTCTCTGAAACTATTCGGCAAAACCCCATGTTTCCCTCAATAACCTGGCCGAAAAACTTCGGCAACCACGCGTTCCCTTCGAGTTTCTCTTTTCTCAGCCAGAACCTGCCCCTACTTGCCGGAAAACTCCTTCCTAACTCACTTGAGTGCTCTGCGTGATCGCCAGAATTCTCGCTGGTAGCTCTCTCACTCTCACTATTGACATGACTTAGCCATTTTAATCTACGATAAAACAGTACAAATGGTACCCCCTTATAAAGGAAAAGCTTCTCTGAAGTACCCCCCACAAATTAGGAATGCTAGTCACATCCTAGAAGGCCAAACGATGATGGGCCGGATCGGGTCGGTCTTGGACCCGAGGCCTGAATGAAAGTTTATAGCAGCCCATAAAAACTCTAGCAAACAGGGACCAGGACCAGGTTGGGCTCGGGCCCAAGGCCTGAACAATAACCCTTACCCAACACTGGCTATGTTCTCAATGTACCCAGCGCCAGCTATGTTCTCAAAGACCCAGCACCAGCTGTGTCCTCAAAAGAACCAGCGTCGACTGTGTTCTCCAATGTACCCAGTGCCGGTTGTTTTCTCAAGTTTACGGCCACGTGTGTTGCCACTGCATACGCTAGCGTTGCTTGTGTTGCCTCCACTCGTGTAAACGCCTTGTACATGTCAACGCTTCTACTTCTCAAACCGGCTGCCATGTCTGTTACACGCCTCATGGTAGCCCCATGCATCTTCTAACACCATGTGTGCCAGAACTTGGTCATCACTGTGTGTGTCCTACCACTATCCTTAGTGGAGTTACATCCAGGTCGTTCCATCTAGGCCACGACTGGTCATCCCCAATAGTGTCAAGAGTAGGCCACTATCCCTCATCCCCAGTAGGAGCTACATCGATACTACAGTCCATTGATCCCCAGCAGAGTTAAGAATGTGCTAACCTCTTTAATCCCCATTGGGTCCGTCTCACACCAAGCTATCCTACCCCCAGGAGTTGGGTTACCTATCATGAGCCTATTCCTCATGGAGTTCCATCTTTCACCTTAGGGAGTCATACGTGTCCCCTAATCCCCAATAAAGTCTACTTTGTATCTAAAACCCCTGCTATCGTTTTATCCCTAGGGAGTTAGATTGTTATCCATAGACCTATACCCCATGAAGCTTCACCTACATGGTGACCCACACAATGGTCCGTGCTACATGACCTTAAACTGTACAGCCTTGCTCTAGATGCACGACCTTAAACTCCATGGTCCAAACTATATGACCTTAAATTGTAGTAGAGATCTAGTTGCACGACCTTAAAACTGCATAGTCTCAGCTGTAAGATTTTAAACTGTACAGCCCCAGTCCAAGCTATATGACCTTAAACCATAGTGCACATTCTAACTGCATAAAGATAAAAGGCTTAGCACTATGGTCCAAACTATATGACCTTAAAACTATATAGGAGGTCTAGTTGCAGGACCTTAAACTGCATGGTCCTAGTTGCTTGACTCTAGGCACGGGTGCGAGATAAGCGAGAGGGTGTAGAGGAGTGCTAGGTGCAAGCACGAGATGAAAGCGTGAGAGTGTGCAGGTGAGCGTTAGGAATGGGTATGAGCGTAGGGGTATGAAAGCGTGTAGAAAGAGAGAGACAAGTGGGTGAAGGGAGAAGAAGGTCAGACCAGGCCTAGGCACAGCTCAGTGACTTTGACTGTGAAATAGATAGTGAGAAAGAAGAGGGAGAAGAAGTAAAGGAGTGAGAGATGCTCAGGGCCACCCAGAGTCTGAGTTGAAGAGAGAGAGAGTGAGAAGGAAGGAAAGTGGAGGGAAAAATAAAGAGAAGAGAATAAAGAGGAATAGAAGAGAGAAAAAGAAAGAGAAGAGAGAGACGGAGAGAGAGAGAGAGAGAGAGAAAGAGAGAGAAGAGAGAATGGACTTAGGATGTATTTGAACCGTGGGTGCCTTTGCATGCACATTAGAAAGAGAGGCATGGACTTGATGGGTCAAGATTATGGTCTAGGTGTGGTTTATGAAACTCTAAGGTATGTGGTGGTCTAAGGTTTGTAGTGTAGTGCATGGTGTGGGGAATAGGCTATGGTGTATGGTGGTCTAAGGTTTGTCGTGTTGTGTATGGTGTAGGAAATGAGCTTTGGGGTATGGTGGTCTAAGGGTATTTTCTCTCTCTAGGAATCATTTCTCTCTCCTCTCCTCTTGGTCTTGAATTTGAAAGAAAAGAAAAAGCACAAGGAAGAGCTTGATTACCAATGACTTAACTTTCAAGAATCATTCAAAGGCCTCATTACAAATGACTTGGGTTTCCTTATATAGAGCAACCACTAAATAAGGGTGGAATGCTCAAAAGTACTCAAAATTGTCAAAAAATACATATTTAATTAATAAAAATAATAATCTCTTATTTTGACAAAATGACCATAATACCCCTATGCACTTTTCAACAAATGACAAAACTATCCCTCCATGAGGGGCCTCTTGCTATTACTAGTCTTCGGGAGCTTTTTTGGACATCTATGATGGTAATTCGTGCGATCAATTGTCATAGAATCAATTCTTGAACTTTTGTGAACATTTTGATACCCTTTGACCGTCTTGAAACGGATTTTTTAAGAAGAACCCAAAATCTGGCCAAGTCCATAAACTTTGCACTTCTTCAACCATCAATGCGATATGATCTATGACGTTCCAAGTCTTCCTTCTTATTAAAAATCGAAGAGGACACTATCACAATCATTTCAAAGTAAATTTAATCCATTTTACAGTAAATTTAGTCCATTTTGGTCTCTATTTGAGCATATTCCAAATTTGGAAAGTCATCGAAAAATGGGATTCCAGCGACCGAAAAAATATGTCATTTTTAACCTCAAAATTTGTGTCATCCCTCGTTCGATCATAGGTAAAAATTATACCAAACTGTAACCCTTCAAAGCACATTCGTAACTGACCCATACTTGTGACGATCCGATATCGGGATCTTGAGCTATGGCCTATACAAGAATCGGATGTTCTCTTGTTTAAGATCTGAATTTTTCATATTTCTGAGCCCCCATCTTCTCTTTAGAAATTTTCTTCTTTTGAGCTACGCCATGATGCGTGCCTTATGTCAAAACGATCGAGTCGTTGAGATCTAGCTCGTGTCCAAATTTGAGCTTAAATGGACTCAAAAGGAGTAAGTTATAATCCTTTAAAAATCATCCCAAAATGAGAAAACACAGTTTTCAATAGTATGGTAAGTTAGGCCCAGAATGGTCCCGAAGGGTTCGATAAAGCCGAAATTTGGCACCTAGGATTTTTTCGACATTCTAGATCTAATGGTGGTAGTCTGGTACTGTTTACTCAAAAAATAGGGTTGTAGTTGTAAGGTCCATTTTTAACACGATAGGAACTGGATTTGAAAACCAAGTTTCATCCTGATCATATCAAAACTTATCAGAACGCGACAAAACTTTATAGGTGTCCTTAGGGCATCCCAAACTACCCTCTCATGCAATTTGAGGCTTTTCTGATACATCTTTAGAGGTCGCCCAGTTTTTAGGCTTGTTATTGTGGTGTTCCCGTGGTCTGGCAGTGTTTTGGGTACCGACGGGATCAGGTTACTATTGGCTTTCTCCTTATTCGTCTCGGGGATAGAAGTACATTAAAAATGACGTATAATAGTTTTATTTGATATATCCCGACTGTTTCACGTCATACGGGTTGGACGTCTTGGATTTGAGATTGATGAGCTATTTCAGCTTGTGTCATCCTTGTGACTCTATTTGGAAAAAATTTTATTCTTTCGGATTGTGTCAGTTAACAATAGGAAATTGTTTTGACTGCCCAGGATTCTTTTGATGCTCTCTTTTTGCTTTCTTCCAAGTTTCAAATGTTGCCCGTTTTATTTTTCTCATTTTTTTCTCTTTTTTCTGGAATTTTTTGAGTACTTACACCGTCATGGTATATAGCAAGGTGTGACACATGACACAGAGCGTGTCGGGCTGCACGACATGCAGCATGGCTAGCCATTTTGCACAACACGGGGCATGTCGAGCATGCGACCATCGCCAGAATGACTCTGATTCCTTGTGTTCTTGGACTCCTACTTCGATCAGGTTTAGGATTCTCTAGTTTTTCTTTATGTATGACCTTTAAACCTTTCTTCTTTGTATTTTCCTCTATCAGGGTTATTTTTTTCCTTTTTCCAAGATCCAACAAGATCATAGGTGTTCATCTTCTAATCTTCTTCGATGGCTCCAAAGAGAAGTATTCCACTCTAGATTGCTGAAAAAGAGAGGCAAGAATCTTCTTCTTTCAATGAGGTACTTCACTTTCTGAACTCTCTTGCCATTCATATTTCCAAAAATATCTTGAAAGGAGTTCGGGCCAAAGATGTTCGAGGTCGTCCTGTTTTCCCTTCTTGGTTCCAATCTTGGTATGATGCGGCAGGCCAATGGGAAGATATAAAATCTTTCCTCATGATCTATTCTCTCCAATGAACTATTCTAATGGCTCTGACCCATGTGAATTTTTCTATGATAGAGGCTATCACAGAGAGGTTTGCTTATCGTTCAAATTCATTAATTTTCCCTACCAGAGAAGTTACTCTAACCATAGAGGAGACTGCCAAAATTTCAAGTCTGTCACTTTCCAGCGTGCCGTATCCACCAGTTTCGAATTCTGATAATTTTTCAATTTTGGGAAGGAAACTCTTAGGAGCTGCTTTTTCTCCCTCATGAGATTGGGTGGATTTAGAGAAATTGTTTGCTCAAAGGAACAAATCCACTGCTGAAGAACAGCTTCGAATTTTTATTTTCTGTTTAATTGGGTTTGTGTTTCTCCCTACTGGCACGAAGATGTACCGAAGTTCTTTAATTCCCCTGATTTGGAATTTGTGGCAAAACTCAAAATTTTCGATAGTCCATGCAGTATTGGCGGGTATCTACCAAGCTCTTTTCGGTAGAGTAATGTACGGGCACCGCCTTTTAGAAGGAAGCATGATTATTTTGCAGGTAACTTGGATCCTTATCTTTTACCCTTTCTTGGAATTTATTTTATAGCAAAGTTTTCTTTCTCCTGAGCAATTTTCCTTCTTATCTCCATTTTTTCTTTCCTCTCACCGTAGTACTATGCCCTCCAGTTAGGAATCCAACCACCACTGTGGGTGCTCGAGCTTTGGCCTACACTAACATTCGGATAGAAGTAGCTGAGACTGCTTTTTACAAGGAGACTTTCGATAATTTGTTCGAATTTCAATAGATTCTTCGCGGCTTGGAAGATGCCATATTGACCACTGCCATATCCGGGCCATTCTCATATCATTCTTGGGGTTCAGTTCTTCACAGAGAGATATTTTCCTCAAAGAGTTCTGAGGCACTTACGTTTCGATCAATACTACATTGCTTCCCCTTTTAATGCTGCAGATACAAGGTTGATTCCTCACTCTTTTTCTCTTCTGAGGTCTATCTCGAAAATGCGTTCTTCTTCTAAGAGGGACAGTCTAAAGAAGAAAAAAGAGTGAGCCATCTTGCTCCCGAATTTACCAAGCTTGGTGGGAGAAAGCCAATCCTTTGCGACTTTCAGGGATGCTAGACCCTCCTCCCCACGAAGTTGCGATGCTAGAGCCTCTCTTAAACAAGACTAAGTCAATGGTTTGGAAGGAGCCATCCTCCATGGAAGAGGCACAAGAGATGCTCTCACGCCTACTAGAAGAGAAGAATAGAGTCGAGGAAGATCTAACCCCAGCAGAAGATGACTAGCAGCCTTTCAAGTTTCCCAGGATAGGCAGTTAAACTAGAAACTCTCCTTCTTCCTTTTTTTGTTTTTTTTTTCTTGGGTGTAATGAATCTCCAACAATGGTTGTTAGAAGGAAAAAATTCATTATAGGATTTTTTCCTTTTTCTTTTTTATTTTTCATGCATGATTTTGGGTGAAGAATACAGGCACAATTTTTCGTTTTTCTTTTTCTTTTTTTTTATTTTCCTAATTTTCTGAACCTCTGGACACACTTGCTCTTGGTCCATTCCTTTTCCTTAATTTTTTAGAATTTTTTCCGATCTTTTTAAAAATATATATATTTTTGCCCATTGTTTGGGATCTTGTCCGTACTGTAAGCCTTTAAAAAATCTGTGGCGTGGTTTTTCTTTTCCACTCAAATTTGAAAAGCCTCGCTCTCTTCTTGAAACTTCTTCTTGTGAAGAGAGACCCATTTTTCTCATTTTCTTCAATCTTTGATCGTAGGAATTGTTTCTTGGGCACTTTCCTCTTTTATTCCTCAGCTTCTTTGATTTATTTGCTTCAAATTTTGGCTGGTTATGGCCAATCCAAATCAATGGTGGGCTGGAGATCGCCCATGTTTCTCGTTCGAATGGGAGGAAGCCGGTTCGCGTCCCCTTATCTTCCGATGATCTTTCGCTTTTTCTCTTTTCTTTTTAATGTATTGTACTCAGTCTTGATCACCATGTCTATATTTTGAGAATCCATAGCGTGAAAACTTGTCTTCTTTTGATATGAACCATTTTCATCTCTTTTGACCATGTGCAAAACACGAAAGTTGTTCATCTTGATACTTTGAAGATGTATGCTGAATATTGGTGCACGAAACCATCCATTCCACTGTCTTCACTAGTGTCCCATTTTTGTCGTGACTTGAAGGACCGGTTCAAATGGGCTGATTTTTTCGTTCTGACAACTGCATCACGATTATTACCCATGCCAAGTTCATGTTTTATTTTTCAACAGAGAATTCCAAACATGTTTTCTATTTTTTCCATATCGCGAAAGTAGGCCTCCTGCTATGATTTTGCATAAGAAAATTTTTGTAGGGGAGCCTCGATCACAAGAAGTAGTGACCTTGTAAACTTAGTTTAGGATTCACTTTTATGATTTTTTATCAATGTTACCACATATTTGTCCCAAGATAGGTTGTCTTGGGCGAACTTGAAAATGACCAAATTGCCCCTGCTTAAGGTCTGGAGGAAATGTAGTTTAGGATGCACTTTAATGATGGCTTTATCAATGTTAGCACATATTTTTCCTAGGATAGGTTGTCTTGGGTGAACATAAAAAATGACCAAATTGCCCCTACTTCACTTTTACCAATATAGTATGATTTTTCTTGTCTTTTATTCCTTGAGAAATTCTCATGGGTCACTTTACCACATGTTTGTGTTCTTTCGGATATCTTGAATTGTGGTTGTAGAGGATACAGCAAATATCTATGAGGACTAAGTGCCTATTTTTCTTACCCGTGCTCATTTGATTTGTATGGATGTGGTAGAAGCCTACAACCTTGATCGCGTATTGCGACAATTTGGACCTCTTACTGGTCCTTACTTTTTCACTCCCAAATGGGTGCCTCTTGTGATCAGAGTCGATTCTGAGTGGTGTATTTGTCAAATATGGCTCCTTGGATGGAAGAATGGGAGAGGCATGTTCTCATATATGAGCTGAGTGAGTAGGATGCCAAGGTGCCTCTGACGGTGTATGGAGACAGATATCGGGCTTCTGCGAGGGAAATCATGTACATATCTATGCATGCTCGGGAGATCATGGAGAGGTTGGTCATGGGTGGCCCTTGCGAGCTGGTCAGCCGTGAGGCGATGCACTTGAGAGGTAGATTGCAAGAGATGATGTGCTCTAGAGACCTAGCTATGAGCAATGTGCAGAGGTACGAGCTCAACTTGAGACTACGATAGCTTCACTTCAGAGAGTTGACACTGAGAGAGAGCAAGAGCGTACTTTGCTGAGATCTAAGAGAGATTAGGCTCAGGCTGAACTAGAGTTGCTGTGGGTAACCCAAAGCCAGGCCTAATCTTTAGGTGCGGGACCTTCCTAGGCTACGAGTGGAAAGATAGACCCACTGCATGTGAATCTCATATGGGGGAGAGGCTAGCGAGTATGTACTCTTTCCTTTTGCTTGATTTCTTTCTTTTTATTTGTCACATTCTCCCATGTGATGTTGGATTCTGTCACTTTTATTCTTTTTCAGGATGCATATAAGCAGCAACTGGGGAAGCTTCAGTTGGGCATTGATAACTTCAGTGCTAGAGTAGGCTGACCCGACACAGGCAACTAAAGGCCCGAGGATAGTTCTGGGGCCACTCGTCCCTGCTTCTCCTGCAGCTCCGAGAAGCAGCAGTGAGCGTAGAGTATGCTCTAGAGCAAGCGAGCAAGTAGGAGGCCTCAAGTGGCTTCCAATCAATTTCGAGAGATGGGGATTGAGTCCCTTCTTTGTATTTTTCATGCATATTCATGTTGTAAGGAAAGCCTTTTGATATATACATTTCTTGGTTTTCATCCATGGTTATAATAATTCTTTTCTTCTTCTTTTTTTGCGGTTTCTCTTTCTTGTTATTTTTGCATCCCTAAGAATTCTTAGGATCAAGATCTCTCCTCTCTATTCTTTTTTTTTCTTTTTGAGATCATTTCTTTCTTTTTTTTTTTTTTAGGGATCCCTAAGTGAACTTAGGATCAACACAATTTTTTTTTTTTTTTTGTTTTTTTTTCAAGAGTAGTATTTCTTGAGGTCCATGGCATTATTTGGATCATTCAGTTCATGTCCTTCAAGGTTTCTGAGTATGTAGGCATTTCTTGGATTAGTCTGGATCATGACATATGGTCCTTCCCAATTAGGCTTGAATTTTCCTAATGGATGAAAATTCACTTTCGAATGGAAGATTTTCTTTAGTACTAGATCCCCAATTCTAAATTCTCTTGGTATCACCTTTTTCTGGTATGCTCGCTCGATTCTGTGATGGGAGAAGATCATTTTCTCAGCTGCTCAGAGTCATCTCTCGTCCAATGTTTCGAGGGTGGCTAGTCGGGCTTCAGCCTGTTGTTTGTGATCTGATTCCTTGTGAGCAAGTACCCTAAGAGAAGGTATTTCAACCTCAATTGTAAGTACTGCCTCCATGCCATAGACCAATGAGTAGGGAATCATCCCTGAGGCTATTTTCTCAGTGGTTCTTATAGGCTATTTTCTCAGTGGTTATTTTCTTAAACGCTATTTTCTTATAGGCTATTTTCTTATAGGCTATTTTCTCAGTGGTTATTTTCTCAGTGGTTATTTTCTTATAGGCTATTTTCTCAGTGGTTCTTATAGGCTCAGTGGTTCTATAGTTTGATCGATGATCTTCAAGAGAGTCTTGTTAGTTGCTTTTGCTTGACCATTTCCTTGGGGATAATTTAATGAAGATAGTTAATGCTCTAACTTGAAATTTTTGCACATCCTTGTTACCTTCTCATTTTTTAAAAATTGGTCTCATTATCAATGATGATCATTTCAAGGACTTAGAATCTAGAAACGATGTTGTTGGTAATGAATCGGGCCACTTGTTGTCCTTCTATTTTTGTGAATGAGGCAGCCTCGACCCATTTTGTGAAATATTCAATAGCGGTGAGAATAGACATGTGTCCATTAGAAGCTCTTGGCGTGATCATCCCAATTATGTCAAGGGCCCACATAGAGAATAGTCAGACTCGAGTTATTGAGTTGAGCGGTAAGGAAGGAGCGTGAATGAGGTCTCCATAAACTTGGCATTGAGAACATCTCTTCACACATTCTCAGCATTTTTCAACCATGGTAGTCTAGTAGTATCCTTGTCTTTTGACTTTCTAAGCTAGGAGTGCTGCCCCTGCGTGTCCTCCTTCGTCATGTAGTTCTTTGAGTACCGTGTCGATTTCTGGTTGGTCAATACAACTTAGGATGATTCTTTCAAAAGACTTCTTGTGGAGGATGTCGTCTTGGATCAGGAAGTTAGTTGAGAATCGTCTTAAGACTTTTCTATCTCCCTTTGAGGCACCTTTGGGATATGTTCTATCTTTGAGTAGGACCTATACATCATGACACCAGGGCTTAGCTTTAACTATCTGGTTGTCCACATGAACACTTATTCTTCCCTTTCTGGTTCTTGATCTTCCTCTTCTGGCTCCATCATAGGAGGAGAAGGATTACTCTTGTGTCTAATGTAGAATAGTTGGACACTCAGTTAGGGAGAAATCTCCACCATTGATGTGAGAGTAGCTAAGGTATTGGCGAATCGATTGTTTTTTGTAGTCACATATTGAAAGGCTATTCTTTTGAAGTATTTTGACAGCTTTTTAACTAAGTCCTGGTACAGCTGGAGCTTTTTGTCTCTAACCTTCAATTCCCCATTGGCTTGAATTATTACAAGCAAAGAATCATTGATGAACTGTAATTGTTCAATTCGGAGTTCACATGCATTCTTGAGACCAGCAATTAAGACTTCATATTTTGCAACATTGTTGGTGCAGGGAAAATTGAGACTTATAGAAGTTGAAAAAATTATTTTCTTTCGAAAGCATAGGATTAATCTGACACCAGTGTCGTATTCATTCCTAGCTTGTCAAAGTATAGCTCCCAAATGGGATCCTTAATGACAAAGACGCCCTCATCAGGATGATCTGTTTTGATTGGCATGCAGTCAGGTAAGGCATGCTTGGCTAAGTGATTAGCAATTTCTTACCCCTTGACTACTTTTGGAGTGACATATTCGATGTCAAATTCACAAAGGAGTATCCTTCACTTGGCTAGTCGCCCTTTGTGAACATGTCACTCTAGCAGGTACTTGAGTGGATTCATCTTGAATATGAGCTTGATAATTGAGAGAGCACATAATGCCTCAGCTTTTGAGTTGCCCACACCAAGGTTAGACAATGTTTTTCCATATTAGTGTACTGTTTTTATAATCGACCATTATTTTACTGATGTAATAGATGGTCTTCTCTTTTCCTTGATCGTCGTACAGCCCTAGCGTCGCCCACATTGTCTTGTCTATAACAGCGAGGTAAATGAATAGGGGTTTGTTGGTATATGATCAAAGGCTTGTTGGCTTGCCTCATCCCAAATAAATGGAGTGTCCTTCTTTAGCAGACGATTGAATGGAGAACATTTCTCAACTTACTACGATCGTCTTCGGATAGCTTGGATTCTGCCTTGCAACCCACGTATTTCACGTGTATTTTTTGGAGGTGGCATTTCTGAGATAGCCCAAATTTTCATTGGGTCTACTTTTATACCTCTTTGCCCTGGCATTTTTCAGACTGAAAGGCATGACTCGATAGTAGTATGTTCCCCATTGCATGATGAAGGAGGTCTTCTTTTGGTCTTCTTTCACCATGAGGATCTTATTGTAACCAGAGAAAGTTTC
The DNA here is from genome assembly GCF_000471905.2 of Amborella trichopoda. The sequence goes on from NW_006498192.1 coordinate 625,271, forward strand.
CATGAAGGATAGCATCTAGTGTCAAGTGGTGCTGTCGACTAGGGCATCTATATTCGGAAGAGGAAAGTCGTCCTTGGGACAGGCTTTGTTTATTTCCCTATAGTCGACATAGACTCTGATTCTTCCATCTTTTTTAGGTACCACCACTATATTAGCTAACCAATCATGATAGTCCATATGTAAGATTAAGTTTACCTTCAAAAGCTTGTCAATCTCTTATTTTATCTTCAACTCTAAGCGAGGCTTTTGTCGGCACAGCTTTTGTTTCATGGCTTTTGCCCCTTCGTGGAATACAAGATGGTGTTGTACAAGTTCAGGGTTTAAGCCAGGCATGTCATCATGGGACCAGGCAAATATTTCTATATATTATTTTAAGAGGGAGATGATCTTGCCTTATTCCTCTGGTGGCAACGAGATTCCTATTTTTGTAATTTTTGGATTTTCCTCAGTTCCTAAGTTGATGTTCAAGGTTTCCTCGACAATAGCAGTAGGACTGCCATCAAATCTTGTCTTAAACAACTCAGCTTGGAACATGAACTCCTCATATGGAGATTCTTCATCCGCCTCAAAATTTTCATTGGTAGTTGAGTCCTCATTTTGTTTTTCATTTTCTTCCTTGACTTGGCCCGAGCTTTCATTAGGCATGTCAAGGGTCTTGACTGCATTCTCTACAACGGGAGTGGTGATGGTGACGAAGGAGCTTTGCACATGATGTTTGTATAGACATCCTGTGTCAACCCGTTTTTTGGCACATGTACTTGAAAGTGTCGTTGTACCCCCTTGATGGATTCAATGGATAGGAGTGACGCTCTAGTTTTCAATGGTGCCCAAGTTTGCTTAGGGGTCGAGGAAGTGGTAGTCACAGTGCTGACTCCAAGTGTAAGCCGTGAAAATTGTATTTCTAACGACTCTTTCTCTAAGGGAGATTCAATTATGACTTCGATTTCGGAAGAGATTTAGTCTTGGTATAGTCCAAGCCCTGAATTCCTCTAAGAACGAAGCTGGAATTTCAAGAAGGCCGGAATTTCAAGAAGGCCTAAGTTTGCATTGAAGTTTAAACAGTGTGCAACCAAACCCTCTTCAGTCCTTGGTATCTATTTTTGCTTGAGGGGGATGAGTGATTGGTTTAGCAACACCTTGCCCATTTTTTCCAAGGCCGAAGCCTACGCAGAACCCCTGAGCTAGTAGCATATGTCATGTCGTGTATGAACAGAAGTCGTAATGAGCATAGCAATCTTTCAATTTCTCAAATAGTTTGTAGTCATCAATTATCTAGGGAGATGATTCTTTCTATGCTATATGGATCATGGCAGTTCTCCTAATATTTCAAAAGAGGGATCTCTCGAATTTTCAATTTTTCAAAGTACTCCTATTTTGTCGCTTTGATAGCATCTGAATGTACCCGAGCCACACCTCCAGAGATTAGGAACTTAAAGCCTTGGTGTAAAGGGGAAGGCATAGCAAGATTTTCATGTAGTCGCAGCCTACCAATGAGTAGGTTAAAGGAAGGTTTAATGTCAGCAACATAGAACCTCACTATTTGGACCACTGGCACAATCTTAAGAGTGAGAGGGATGACCCCTAAGAGTTCTCTCTAAGCCCGATCATAGGATGCAACTGAGATGTTTTAAGCCTTAAGGTCTGTTTGAGATAACCCTACTCTTAGAATAGTCTTCAAAGGGCCATGGTGCTGCTAAGAGATTGATCATGCTGCTTCGCTCTTCAGGTCTAATGTGGGTAGGGACATGAGTCTTTCTCAATATTTCCTCGATTTAGGCTCGGGGAATAGGTGAATTCTTTAGCAAATACATGATAGAAATGGATGCTGAAATTTTACTGAGATGGGCTGGCAAGTTGTAGTGTGACAGGTTCAGCTATGTCTGTTTCTTGTTCATTCATTAGTTCATTTGACACAGTGGGGATTTGGTCGGCTTTAGGAGGGTTCTCATGCGTTTCTTCTTGAGTTTCAACCATCAATCAAGGTAGCTTGAAGTGGGGGAGGTGGTCAACCTCTTGAGGGCTTTTATTAGCAACAATGATGATGCCTAGTCTAGAGTCTCCTGGATTTTCAACTTTCTCATCTTGCAGTGGAGTGTAGTCTCAGTCAATTGAAATCATGTTTATTTTTGGATCTCGGATGACTTCGGTTCCCTTGCTTTTGAAGATGATGTAATTCCAAAGGGAAACTGGGAGGTTCTCTTGGGTAACCTTATGGTTTTGAACTTCAGAATCTCCCCAAAGTGGCTAATCTTCAATCATCATGATGACAATTGAGCTTGGTCCGGCTTCCTTAAGGGGTCATATTTCTACTTTATTGCCATTATCAGGAGAGGATTGGCAAATATCACCAACTTCTAATTGGAGGTCTTTATTGGTGCATAGATGGGAGTATGGTTGATAGCACCCTTTTTTAGGACTTCCTGGATAGTGAGTTTTAAGTGATAGCAATCTTCAGTGCTATGGGTCTGGTTTCTATGGTACCCACACCATTTGGACATGTCCTTAACTTCATACTTTGGTTGAATAGGGCCTGGAAGAATGATGAGCCCCATTTGTAAGATATTAGTTAATATCGTAGAGAGAGGTTCCTCTAGTGGTGGAAGGTTAACTTTTAGAAAGGCCTCTTGTTTCCAGTGTTTCCATTATTATTGAAGTTGAAGTTATTAGTTATAATGGTTCCCCTAAGCTGATTATTTATCTTTGGAGCTTGGGGTGGAACTGGTGCCATGACAATTTGGACTAATTGGGTAGTAGTATTGTTCTTCTTGTTGCTATTGTTATAATTGCCCCTTGGTTTGGCTTGTGACTGTACAGCCACTATCGAGTTTTCAGACTTTGTTCTGGCGGCAGCAACCTTCAACCTTTTGTAAAAGGTGACTTGATCTATCATTTGTTGGAATGAGAAATGTCACAACCCATGACTGAAGAAATTCATGTACTTTAGTAGGGCATTTTCCAAGCACATGCTCCTCTAGGGGGTCTCGGGACGTGTGCAATTAATGACCTTTAATGCAGATTCTTGGAATCAATTAGCAAAGTCAAGGAACGACTTGCTAACATTTTATTTGGTTGCAACCAACTCCCCGAGGGTCAATGGTTGTTGCTTGGTCCCTTGATATTGTTTAAAGAATTGCCGAAACAATTCGTCAGGAGTCTACTCAAGGTACTTGGAGATCACTTCTCGGAACCACATTAAAGGTGGTCCAAAGAGAGTGTTTTGAAACATCGGTTTGTCTTCTAATGCTAGAACAAACAATAGGTAAGTGGTGACGTGATTATCAGGGTCACCCTGCCCGATGACCTTGTTTTCAAACTATGGGAATACGAAACTTAGAGGATAAGGTCCTATCTTAGTCAGGCTCTCTTTAAATGTAGTCAATTTGCCTTTCAATTGGGCGAGCTCAACTGACTCAAGGGTCTGTTGGTTGCCCAAAACTGATGGCATAATTGGTGGTGCAAGTGGTACAGCTGATATGGGCTGCACCGGCCTTAGAACAGGTTGAGCCTACCAGATGGCTGGAGCCACATTAGGAACCAACATAGGCGAGGAAGCCTGAGCCGTGGCAGTCGAAGCCTGACATGAGACCAGCATAAGCAAAGGTGCCAAGGCCAGGGCAGCTAAAGTCGGGGCCTGATGCCCAAGATATCCCGAGTAAGGATGAATCGAGGCATGGACTGTGGTCAGAAGGTGTGGAGCCGACTGCTATGGCTGACTTGGGGGATACTGAGTTGGAACAAGGGCTAAATAGGTCGTCTGTGATTGATGGTATGGAACTGAGGCAACCTAAAGAGGTTGTACCGATGGGTGATTATACATGACCTAAGGAGGATCAGGTCTAGATTGACTATGGGATTGACGGTCCCATGGTTGAGCCAGATCTACAGGAGTTAGAGGACGAGAAGATTGGCGGTGTCGGCTCGTCAACGTGGTGGAACTCACATGACTTTGTTGGTCAGGGGTTAAAGAGGTCCTCTGACTCTGACCCGATTAACTACTCAATGCCCTAGGTGGGGTGTGAGACTCAACAAGGCCAGCACGCCTCAAAAATTCCTTGACTAAAGGCCAATTCTTGAGTCTCTCAAATGAAAATTTTCCATAGAACTCGAGGAGTTCTTGATCAAAATGAGGGAACTCAGGGTGCATCCTCATGTTGGGTGAACTATGATGGCTCAAATTCTGACTATTAGAGCCCCTAGAATGGGTCTTTATAGGATCCCGACCTGACTGAACGAGACCCTCACTTAGACTTGGACTTTTGTGGAGGTGGATGGTGCGCCCCAAGTTGAGCAGCATCAACTCTAAATCTAGACATATGTGGGTGGTGTGCCCCTAGTTGAGCTATCGATTTAGTGGCACTTCCCTTAGACATAGGCATTTGTGAGTGATGCGACCCTAGTTGGTCAGTATCTCCTTTAGATTTGGAAGATAAAGGGGTTTGAGCTACTGATTGGGCAGCATGTCCCCTAGAACCAGAGTTTTGTGGGAAGTGTGCCCCTGATTGGGCAGCATCTCCCCTAGACTTAAACCTAGAAGATGAAGGTGTGTTCAACCCTGACTCTTTAGACTCGGGTCAAATTCCTTGACTATTGAGGGTGCCACAAGCTCTTCAGACCTGCGAGACTTCATGGCTCGGTTGACTCAGAGATGGGTTAGTTATGCTTAACCCTGGGTGTGGGATAATGGACCCACTGGAACTCGATCTAGAGTGATAAGGTCCCATGCATCCAGTCATCATAGGAGGTCTAGATGAGGCGGTGAATTCGGTGTCCTAGTTACCATGGACTACATACATGATTATGCAATACAAGAAGCACTCAAAATAGATTTGAAAGACGCTTTTTAACTGAATGTCACTATGGTAGGTTAGGACAAGTTTATGTTCCTATCCAAGAAAAATGTTGAAATGAGTTAAGCTTATATGGGTGCCCACAGAAGGTTTGACTACAATGATTCCGAGAAACCGATCCTTACTTAAAAATGGGTGTTGAAAGACATTTTTCATCATCATGGGTCCCAGGTCAATAAAGCCTAACAAACAGTGGAAATTTCGACAATCTCATAGTAGCCCCAAAACTGGTCAAGATCTTCATAAGGACTCTCAAAAGTCTCCTGCCAAGTTTTGTCATATTCCAATATGTTTAAGGCAATAAGACTGAGAAATCGTTTCGGCAGAATCAGCCTCTTGCACCCTGAAACGGATCTTATAACTAGAACCATATTTTCGATGCGTCAAATTGTTGTGGGACCATCGCCATTGGATTCGGAACGATTGAAAATCCCTAGGGGTCAAATTTAAGCTTAAACGGACATTCCAAGAAGAAGTTATAGGCAAAAGAGCGAAACAGGAGGAGCCGCACGCTATTCTCATGCGGCCACCTTGCAACTAAACTCCATTAAAGCCAGAGTCAAGAACAGAGACTTTCGACGCTTATATCTCACCCGTCTCCATTCGAACCGTGTTCAAATTTTGTGAGTATGTTCGTCTCATCAAGACGAGCGTTTCGATATGTGGCACGCCCCGTCATGATGCCAAGCACGAAGAAACGCTAGAGAGAAGTTACTGATCCGTGAAGAAAGTTGTAAGAAAATCAGCAGTGTTGCACCTCGGTCGAGCGGCCAAATCACTCCGCTCGTGAACCTGATCGATGCAAAACCAGTTCCATCGCATGCGTAAGGTCTAGGGTTATATTTAGTCCCAACACCGTACATGATGAATTGTCAGATTCTGCAAAAGAAGTTGATGAAGTGACTGCAAATTTCGGCGTCGAAATTCCATATTCCTGCCAAAACTCCAAATTTGCAAAATCTTCGTCTAGACACAAAATCGAGCTACGTTTGTTGCCACACAATCGTGATGGCATGCTTAGTGTGATCTAGCAAAGAAATAACAGAAAAACATCAAGGAACGAGCACACTATCGATCCGAAGTTTCAAGATTCATCTAAATTTCATGACGCATGATCGTGCCCTAAAAACAAGATCCATGGCTCGAAGTTGGTATCAAATCGATCGTCATGTCGATCCCTACAAGCAAACAATCATCTTTCAATGAAACGGGCATCAAAACAACCCCGGATCATCCATGAAAAATGCACGTTCTAGGGCAGCACAAGGACTGTTTTGAAATTCCACAAATGTTAAGAAGGGGCAAATTTATCATTTTGCATCATATTTTCCTATTTCTTTTAATTCAATTAAATCTTAATTTCCAGCAATTAGTTTTAATTTTATATTTTCACCCATGTTTGGGCACAATTCTATATATACCACGTACTACCATTGTACGCAGACTCTTCTTCATTCAGTCACCAAGGAGAACTTTGCTCAATAAAATTTCTCTTTCTTCTCATTGTTGGGTCACGTTTGGAGAGAGAGAGAGAAAAGAGAGAGGAATTTTTGGATCGGTACTCCTAGGCTCAAGGTAAATCTTCTCTCTCTTCTTTTCTTTCTTCTTTTTCTTCTTCGTCTGAGCTTCTCTCAGAGGCCATGCATAGCAGTGGCAGTGTCATGCATGCCTCTTTCCTTCTTCCCTTCCTATGGTTTCACAGGTCGCGCATGGCGATGGCAGCTCCATGCGTGAGCTTCTTTCTTCGTCCTTTTTGTTCGTCTCTATCTCTCAGTGTGGTTTGCAGATGGTGCTGCTCATTGCTGTCCGCGAATGTGTTCTCGACACCTCAATGAGAAGCACAGACAGCGAAGCCCATTGCTGCCCGCAGGGATCTCCTCCTATTGCGTGCTTATCACTGACGGCGATGCCTATCGCCCCCCGTGCACGGCAATACCTATCGTTATGTGCGAGCTCCTCTCTTATGCCCTCTACCTATAGCAGAGGGTGATGCCCATTGCCGCCCGTAAAGGGTCCTAGCGATACCTATCACCGTTCACAAGCTTTCTTCGTGTGCTCGGTGCCTATCGCCGTTCGCGAGCTTTCTTCGTGTGCTAGGTGCATGTCGCCATCCGCAAGTTTTCTTCTTGCTCTCGGTGTCTATCGCCGTCCGCAAGATTCCTTTGTGCGCTCGGTACCTATCGTTGTGCGCAGGCTCCTCTCTGTGTCCCATGACTATCACCATGAGCTTCAGAAGAAGCTATCGCCGCCCACAAAGGGACGTGTTGCTTTCTCACGTTTCCCACCGTGATGCCTAACGTTGCCTGTAGTTCACTGATCGCCCCCTTTTTCCATGAGCAGCAGTGTCCAACGCCATCAGGACCTACTCCCTTTGCCTTCTCGTGCCTTCTCCTCATTCTCTTCCATTCTCACTTGGCTGAGGGTAGACTCAGTCTAGCGTTGCCATAGCCGTTCGGCAGTCGAGCAGTATTGTTGTCGTGCTGGTCCTGAGTACCATGCCCGTCTTGCTGCCACACCAAATTAGGACAGTCATATCAACCTTGATTTCAAGTAGTACTACTGTTGCCCAGGTTTAAGTTACTGTGCCCGTCTTGCTACCACTCCGATTTAGTCATTGCACTGGTTCAGTTATCATGCTTGTCTCATCTCCTTGTCGAGCACCCTCTTCTTTTCTCCTCTCATTCGAACCTTCTTCTTTTCATCACCCTAACTTCCGACCTTCTCATCCATATGAAGGTGCATTACCCTAAGACAAGGGTGGGTCCTTCGGCCCACTTGTCTTGTAAATTAACCATATTAGTGTTGTGCAGAAAACAAGGAGATTGCAGGTCAATCGAAGTGATTCCGAACTAGCTGAAGCACCTAGGAGGGATTTCTGTTGTGATCTAAGAGGGCTCCCGTGCGAGTCAGCCTGAGTAAGTCACGGACCCGGGTGAGGTTGGTCCTCACCTCACATTCAAAATTCCTCTATCACTAGTTGGACACCTACCCTTGTTCTGTGAACAAGGTTCCCGAGAGAGCCATCTCAGGTCCCGGGTTTTTCGAACTCGAGACATGTGTCACCCGATCACCTAGATTCGGAGAGGCGCGATCAAGGCATCTAACTGGCTTGGCGACTCCACTGGGGACTTATTACCCCTTCGTCGGTTCGCTGTTGTTTGACTAGCATCACCTTTTACTTTATGCGTTACATTCTATGGCATCTGGGTTATTCAACCCGTTCAGTCGGGGACTTTCTTATCCCCACACTCGTGACTGTCCTAGGGAAGCGAGCTACTCAAGCTTAAGTCCCTACACTCCTTCTGAGTCGGGAATCACAGTCCGGCTCCCTGGTGCTTTCCTGGGTTGGTGCAAAAAGGGACTTAAAAGTCCTTGACTCCGCGCTTCCTCACCCTGGTGGACCCTCCACTAAGGCCCCTCGCATTGGAAGCACATCTATTACCGCACACAGCACGCACCTTGCTACTGGCAAGTCCCTTGCCGGTCATATTGCTGGGGTGCCCCGAAAGGCTGCTCTGACTGCTTTCGCGAGAGGCAAACAGGTTGACATCGCTTCTGAGGGTCACTGTAAGGCAATCCCCCATACTCCTTCACTACCCCGAACCTCTACATCTGGGGGCTCAGCACACAGAGGCGAAGACCCTACAGCCTCCACCTCTCAAATACACCTAAAGGCTCGTGGTCCAACCACTCGAGCCACACTTCGGGGCAACTTTCATGTTGCCTCGAACTCGCGTTCAAGGCTAGGCCTTCTTGGGCCAAACCCTGCGCATGCCATGCATCCCACATCTCAGGACAGCGCCAGCTTGAGCACACGAGAGACGACCACTCTGTCCTCCCTCTCACCATACACAGCTTCACCCTGTGAGATATAAGTTCCTTCCCGATCACTCACAGACACAAGTTCGTGGGTCTCGACCTCCTAAGGTCGAACCAGTTGAGCAAACCCGGGCTGACCCCCAATTCACCCGGACGGCTAACCCTAAAGGTGCACACGCACCGACTTTGCAGGTTCCTCCCTGATCCTGACTCTAGCGTAGTCATGAACCAGCTCTTTCTTCTATCACTCTTCCTTCACCAGGAAAGCACCTT
>NW_006498192.1:634559-651138 GCF_000471905.2 Amborella trichopoda
ATCCGGGGCAATGGCCCTATGTCAAACAGGAGCCTGCAGCCTCCAAGGCAGCGACCCAGGTTGCCCCATGTCCTTGGACCCCATTCTTTTCTCCAGCTAATTGACACGGCCCTCGCCTGCTCAAGAAATACAGGGCAGTCCAAGCCTCAGGCTTGGTTCTGGAGTGAGGTCCATAGAAGCGTCAAGATTAAGCAGAAGAAAGGTCTGTAAATCCTGACCAAAGAAGCCCTTAAGGCAGTGGAGGTTACCACCTTTGGTGACCTCTTACCTCGTAATCCCTTCTTCCCTCTGCGGATCCCACAGCCTGAGCAAGTCCAAGAGTATTGCTCGGTGATTACTGTTAAGAAGCCACGATCCTAAGACCATCAAGAACCGTTCCCCACACGGTCAGTGTACAAGGCTCGAGTTCAGTCGGGGCATGCTAAGCCCCTGCAAACTGACTTGCCACACACGAATCGCGAACCCCGACAGTCGACTACTCTACCTGGCTCTAACCCTCCAGAAGAAACGGTCGATGTCATGGTGATCAACGAGTAGGACGACGCTCAAGAAGAATGGATGAACAGGGTCGAGGTAATGATGCAGTCCATCCTCGAAAAGATGGAACACCTAGAAGCCTCTAGGTCCTCTTCTTCTCACTATGAGATCGATTCCCCTTCTGGTGAAGACATTGTTCCCTGACAAACTCCCCCACCGGTCTTCCAAGACAACTCTGCTTCCCGCATGGTTTCTCAAGCTGATATAGATGCCATGGTGACCAGCAGTCTCAAGAACAAGATCCCGAGCATGCAAGAGGCGCCACTCTACTAGAAGCCATACCCTTCGTATATTGATCAGGTGTTGTTTCCCACAAACTACCAAAAAGGGAAGCCCTCCCTATTCAACAGTACTAAATCCCCTCACTAGTATACTGCTCACTTCCAAGAAAGTTGTCGAGAGACAGCAACTGAGGGACGACTCCTCCTCCTTCAGTTCGTCGAGACTCTCTAAAGGTCAGCCTTCCAGTGGTATGCCCGGCTGCCTCCAAACTCGGTGCACACCTTGCAGGAAATGGACCAGTTGTTTTACCAATGCTTTTATGAAGTCCAAAGGAACGTGGAAACCATCAAGCTCCTCACTTTGGCTCAAGACCCTGGTGAGCCAGTTGACAAGTTCATCTCCCGATAAAGAGAGTTGGCAACCTTTCGTGCCACTCCCATGACTGAAAAAGAAGCTGTTCAGACCTGCATACAAAATATGCTTCCCGAGATCACCCTGCATGTCGAGGCCTCCAATCCACCCTCCATGTCAGAGCTCATCTCTAAAGTAGTTCGTATTACGGGTCTGTCCAAGCACCATGGTGGATCTCGTTAGCAACCCTCTGGCTCGAACTCCTGCTCCAACAATCGGGGCAACCAGCAAAAAGAAGTAATTAGTGCAGCTGTCACCATAACTGAAACTAAGAGCGTCGCGCCCCCCCCCCCCCCCCCCCCCCCAAACCCCTGAACCTCTCCAAGGCATAGACGCCTCAAGCCGGGGGCAAGCAGCATTCCTACAATAAGGTCTCGCCCCCTAAAAATATTAATCGAAGTGACTACTGGATTCAGCACCAGAACAAGGTGTATCCTTTTGACAAGGAATGGGTTCCTGCGCAACTTCGACTACTATTGGAGTAAAAATGATCCAACTACCAGAGGTCAACACCGAAGAACAAGCTGGACAGGAGACACACGAGAGGTACTGCACCTTTCACAGCAAAGTAGGCCACCCCACTCAAGACTGCTATAAGCTCAAAGACACTATCGAAGCCCTTATTAACAAGGGTCAACTGAGGCTTCTCACATAGTGACAGTCTAAGAAGATGAGGGGGGCACCCGCTATCCTCCGTGCACTATTTTCCATAATACTCAAAGAAGGACTCATCACGCCAAAGCCAACAAGGAAGGCCAAGATCCTGCCTCCTGGAACTGAGAACCTTTGGTGCTCTTATCACTTGATACGAGGGCACGACCTAAGCGAATGCACTGTCTTCCATGAGATCTTGGCAAAGAAGATGCAGCAAGGCCAGGAAGTTCATGGTAACCTAAAATGACTCCCCCAAGTCCCTCTTCCACCAATACTTCAAATACAGCCGAGATGGGAGACAGCATACAATCTATGCTGATAAAGATCGTTCCCTGTAGTTGAGACTCACTATGCTGACACTAAGTATTATTTCACCGACCTTCCAGAACCAGAAAAGTCAAAGGACGATGACTGAAAGCTTGTGAGAGAGACAGGACGCTCGTCTCATGATGATATTGAAGATCGGGGGCGAATGATTATGTACATGTTCAAAGATGAGGAAAGACAAGGCAAGATCCTCCCTTTGACTCATATCTACCCAAGTATACCTTGCCACCTCCTTGAGCTCATGGCACCCCCTCCCAAAGATGATGCTTCTCCCTATACTTCTAATTGGCCAGAACAAAATGACGAGCTAGAAGTAATTCTTGAGACTAAAGAAGCCCTAGAGGTGGACCTTTCAGCACCGAGGGTCACCTATACGCCAGACCAGCAAAAGGTCCTGCATGTCCCCGTTACTCTTCTAGAAGAAAAACTGGCATGCCAACCACCAAGGAAGGTACTTCAAATCCCGTCCTCCTTGGGCAAGGAGATCACCAGCAGCCAAAAAAAGGTCTTACACCTCTCAGAGGCTCTCGGAGAAGTACAGGTAGACAAGACTCAGCCCTTCGGCTCTCAAGAACAAGATCCCATGGCAGAGCTTAGAAGAGAGGTTCCCAGCCTTCAGAATCAATTGGAGGTAATACGCATTACTTCAAAGCCCTTGAAGGAGTTTTTTTCGGAGACTAAGACCTATGACACGCTCAAAAGCAATGCACCGTCAATCAAAACCAAGGCTCCCTCAGATTGGAGTATTTACAGCAAATGGGCTCACCAAATCATGAGAAACATGAACTATGAGCCCCTGTCCAATCAAACGCTAAGGGTTGAGGAAGCAACTGCTCCCCCGTTCGAGGTCATTGGAGCCATGACAAGTTGTCAAAAGATGTGTAAGGAGTGGGCTATCTTTCTTCATCTCATACTCTGAACAGGCAGAAGCAATAAAGTAGAAAGAAAAGGAGGACTAAAAGAGCCACGCACCACACTGAAGCAAAAGAAAGAATTTTATTCATAAAGCAAGAGAATATCACAAGTAAAAAGAAAGTAAAAGGCAAAGAGGGGCATTTTATTTCTATTGCCAAACGTTTGTGTACAACAAATGAAGAAGATCGCTCAATTCTCAAGGCAAAGCCAATAGTAGTTCTGTTGTGTCCATTTGATTCCATCCTTCATACCCGCTGCCTAGAGTAGGGCAAACTTTCTAACCAAAGGAGGATATTCTCCACGTACCAACTGAGGTGAAATGGGTCCTTTTCTACCTCACGGGCCGTAGTAATCAAGCCTTCCAAATCATTGATGTTCCGTTCAAGAATCGTCATGTCATCCTCATTTTCAAAACATATGATCTCTTTAAATATCGAAGGAATCTCTTAGGCAAATCTTGAAATCCGAGTGAACAACCTGATGCATGAGCAAGTTGGTTTTAAGATTACCCAAGTGTGCCGTCGTAGAATCTGTGACAGTCAAAGGCCCAAGGAAGAACTTAGGTAAGGGCCTGATAAAGGGATATTTCTCAATAGAAACTGATTCTTCTAAATCCAAAACCGCCCTAGCCTATTGAGCTATTTCAGTCACCTTCATTTTTTAACAAGTCTACATAGGAAACATTGAAGTCTAAGAGGTTGTCTATCAACCTATTTGCCAAAAATGGGAACATGACCAGCTCGAAGAAAGAAGCCCGATCAAAAAGTTGATAAGCGGCTCTAAGAAGATCACATCCATTGTCTGCAGAAACATTACGACGATTGAGCCTGGTAACTTGTGCAGGGAAACGGCATGTGATACGACAAAGCCTCCACGGATGCGTCAGACGAGAGTATGAATAACCTGTCCCGAAAAGGAAGTGACTACAAAATCCGAACCTATGATGAATTCTCTTTGGGCAAAAAGTGCAAGGCTCCCTCTCAAAGTCGTAAGAGGAATCGCCCATGTTGCCCATTATTAGCAGGTCGCACGAACCGAAATTATAGAAGACAATAACTCACCCTCGCCCTCAAATACAAGAGGTTGAGGAGAGGGATGCAGTTCATTCTCAGTAGTGAGAGGCTCTTCATCCACAACAATAATGAGACCCCTGTTTGAGGAAACCTGCATTCTGGGAGCTTTAGAGGTCTTAGCTGTCAGTCGGGAAGATATCCGTTGAAGAGCTTTATCCAACCACTGTCTATGCATAAGAAAAAACTAAAAGCACTAGCTATTGCCATGCACAGAAGGCAGGACTATCACCGTCTCACGACCAAGGGGCTAACGTCGTCTGTTGAAGTAAAGTAGAAATGCATGCACTCCAGCTGTTCACACGTGTCACACGTGCGGCACACCACTACCCTTGAAATTTGAGCACGCCGCCTGACACCTGCGGCGTGGCCTGTCACCGCCCATGTGGAGGGTGACCATTCACCGTCCCACGGCCTCTCACCTCCTCGGCCGTTACGGCCTCGCAACGCCTCAGGTTCTAACTAGTGTTTCCCCTCCTTGCCAGGAACTCACTCCTACTCACCGGGAAAACTTTCCCTAGTGACCGAAGTTAGCGGAAAACTGCCCGTAGTTCCCCGAAAGCTCCCCTGTGACCCTGCGGGTTTCCCTTCTCCCTTCTTCGCACTTCTGCTGTTCGCCACAACCCACCGAAATTTTACTATGTTTTCGGTGAGTCCACTGCTGCTCCTCCTTCTTCTCTCCTAATAATCAGAAGGCTGTCAGAACCCCCTGAACCTTCTACAACCTGCTAGCAACTGTGAAACTGCCGAAAAAGCACTAGAATTCCGGTAGAACACCACTGTGAATCTTGCAATTTCACCAAAACAGTCTCGACGAAACTCTGAGTAACCCCTGTTCCCTGCTCAGAAGATTCCAGCACTCTCCGAAAACACTCACAAGCATGTTGCGAAGGCCCGCGACTTGCTCAAGCTCGCCAGAAAATTCCTGAAGGCCTGCACGCTGCGAGTCTCTGAATGGAAGCTCCAGGTCTCTCTCTCTCTAAAAACCTCTCTTCACTATTTTACCTTCCAGTAAAATAGTAAAAATGGGGTTTTTTCCCTTTATTCCCAGTGGTGCCACAAAATGCCCCTTGCAAATTCGAAATGACACTCCAGTCCTCATCTTCACACGGTAATAAGACGGCCGGGGCGAGTCAAGCCCGAGACCCAAAGGGGTTGGCGTCGTGTGCTTCATCAAGGAGCCATCATCCCACGCTTCGTCAAGGAGCCATCGTCGCGCGCTTCGTTAAGAAGTGATTGCCGCATGCTTCGTCAAGGAGCTATTGTTGTGCGCCTTGTCAAGGAGCTATCACCACGCACGTCGTCAAGGAGCTATCGCCACGGGCTTCGTCAAGGAGCTATCACTGCACACCTCATCAAGGAGCTATTTCCGCACGCCACGTCAAGGAGCTATCACCATGCGCCTCACCAAGTGGCTAACGTCGTGTGCCCTTCATCAAGGGCCTAGCTCCATGTGTGCCATTCAAAACTTAGCGTCGTGCGCATGCCATGGCACTCCCATCTAGACCTTCATCTTGCATCCCCAGGAAGTTCATTCCCTGCACCTCAGTCTCACTCTACACGAGTCAAGTCTCCAGTTATCGCTCGATTCCCAAGAGAGTCACTTTTCCTTACCACACAATGGTCTAGGTGCACGACCCTAAACTGCATGGTCCAAACTATACGACCTTAAACTGTAACAGAGGTCTAATTGCACGACCTTAAACTGCATGGTCCTAGCCGCATGACTTTAAACTACATAGCCATGGTCCGAGCTACTAGATCTTAAAACTGAAATGCACGGCATGACAAATAGTCCATACGCATGACCTAAACTGTGAAATGGGCGCACCGCATCGTCAAGTGTATTCCATCAAACATCCCCATTGGAGTTCGGTGTATGTTAAAAAAAAAAGGGGGGGGTCACACTTACCCCTTCAATCCCTAGATGGTCTGTTTCACACCAACATCCCCCAGTAGGAGTCACATCCTATTACGACCCACTATCCCTAGGGAGTTAGGGTCATTCTTATCTTTTCCACCCCCAGTGGGGTGGCATTTGTGCTCTTGGTCTATCATCCTCAGCAAAGTTACATCCATACCATTACTCACTATCCCCAGCAAGACACACTTGCCCTCCTAATCCCTAGTGGAGTTCGCTTCCATTTTCCACTCCTCGTAGGGCCACCAACTTCATCTAAAGCTCTCTGCATGTGTATAACCTTAATTGTTTCCCCAGAGAGTCAGATTGTTATCCACAAACCTACCTCCCATGCAGCTTCACCTACATGGTGATCCACGCAATGGTCCGCGTCGCATGACCCTAAACTGCACAGCCATGGTCCAAACTATATGACCTTAAACTATAGCAGAGGTCGAGTTGCACGACCTTAAACTGCCTAGTCCTAGCTGTATGACTTTAAACTGTATAGCCAAGGTCTGAACTATATGACCATAAACCATAATCTACATCTTAGGTGCATGACATTAAAAGGCTTGTCATCATGGTCCAAACTATATGACCTTAAATTGTAGCGGAGGTCTAATTGCATGACCTTAAATTGCATGGTCCTAGTTGCATGACTTTAAAATGCATAACCACGGTCCAAGCTATATGACCTTAAACCATAGTGCACGTCCTGGATGCATGACGTTAAACTGCTTTGCCCAAGTCCCGGAGGCATGACCTTAAACACACCCTCACAAATGTGTACACCTCCTTTATGTGCATCTTCATGTACGCCTTCCCTAACCGACCCATTCGTGTGCGCACGCCACCTTCATTACTTCCCCAGTGAACCCATTCACTTCACTACTACTATTCATCATTCCCCATTGAGTCTCACCCATGCTCACAAAATGGAGAACCATCTTGCTATCCATACTCATCATCAGGTAGTGGGTCACCATTTTTCATGCACCATTCATTCATCACCCATCTTTCATAGGTAGCATCGTGCTATCTCCCCAAAGTGGGTCAAAACCACTATCATACCCACTCCATGGCCTCCATAGACTGTCATCCATCTCCACAATGTCCAGTTGTATGACCCTAAACTATAGTGAACGTCCTGGCCGCATGACATTAAAAGGCTTCACACATGTCTCGAAGGCATGACCCTAAACATGCGTTCACAAACAAATGGGCATGGTGTACACCTGAATAAGGGAACGCCATAAGTAAAAATGACGGACGGGAATGGTCACGAAACCATGAATAAAAGACTTCCGTGAAAACAAAAACCCAGGCCTGGTGAAAACCCCAAAAGAGAACCATGAGCAAAAACGAATGAATAAGGTGGACATGGCAACAAGGTCATGGGTAAAGGAGCCCAAAAATAAAGGAAGTTGGCAAAAACTGTCTTTACGATGCCACTTACCTTGTTCAAGTGAAAACCCACAAAGGGCGCTTGGACCAACAAAACAGGTTGACACAGCATCACAGCCTCAGCCGGCACCCAATTACCAAAACAAGCATAATTCTGGCTAATGAGGTCTACCCAAAATCCACAACTGCCAGCATCCAATCACAACCCAAAATGGCTTATCCGAGAATGAGAGCTTCATAAGATCTCCCACACTTCACCTCCAAAAATAACAAGATTCCTTGAGGGTGAGGACGATGACCGAAAGATCCCTCCAAAATGCTAAAGATCCCCATGAAGGCAAGAAACTGACGAAGCCAAGGCCCAACGTGTCGAACACTTCAGGGTTATTCCTCGCCATGAGATCGCCTCGCCAAAAACCTTCCTTAGCCTACAAGCCCAGATCTTCAGGACGGATCAAAGCCCTCGATTGGACCCCGCAGTATGGGGCTCATGAGGCCGCCTTGCCAAAATTCCCCCTAGCCGACAGGCCTAGAGCTTCAGGACAGGTCAGAAGCCCCTGACTGGACCTAACTAGGTGGGACCTATAAAGATACCCTGATCATCAAAAGAAAACCTGGTGTAGCAGCAAACAATTTCGACCAAATGTTCATAGCACTTGGCCGCTAATAGGCCCGATTCTAACCAACGACGTCCCTACCAAATCCTCAAGCAGTCAGAATCGCAAATAGTCCCTTAAGGGTGAGGACTTCTATAGTGCCCTCAAAAAGTCTCTTCTCTCTCAAAGGCCACCGCGAATGGACCCGTAAATTGTATCCAAACATCTGAGAGCATCCTAGTTACAACATTACGTAGATCTCCTCGGCGTCACGTAGTCATGTGGCTAGCTAAAGAAAATTTATTGAATGATGTCACTTTTCGCTTCTCTCGAAGCACAATATTCAGCGGGGCATGCTATTGGAAGATATTTTTCATCATCATGGGTCCCCTCGGTCAATAAAGCCTAACAAACAGTGGAAATTTTGAAAGTCTCAAAATAGCCCCAGAACTGGTCAAGATCTTCATAAGGACTCTCAAAAGTCTTCTTTCAAGTTACGTCACATTCCGACATGTCTAAGGCAGTGCAGACTGAGAAACGATTTCAGCAGAATTAGCCTCTAGCACTTTGAAACAGACCCTATAACTAGAATTATATTTTTGATGCATCAAATTCCTATGGGACCATCTCCATTGGATCTGACACGGTTGAAAACCTCTAGGAGTCAAATTTCAGCTTAAATGGACATTCCAGGAAGAAGTTATAAGTAAACGAGCGAAATAGGAGGAGTCACACATTATTCCCGTGCAGCCACCTTGCAACTAAACTCCATTAAAGGGACAGTCACGAACAGTGACTTTCGACGCTCATATCTCACCCGTCTTGAGTCAGGTCAAGTTCAAATTTTGTGAGCATGTTCCTCTCGTCAAGACGAGCATTTTGATATGTGGCATGCCCCGTGATGAAGCCCGAGCACCAAGAAAAGGTAGAGAGAAGATAGTAATCCATGAAGAAAGTTGCAGGAAAATCAACAATGTTGCACCTAGCTTGAGCAACCAAACCACACCGCTCACGTACCCAATCGATGTAAAATTAGTTTCATCGCGTGCGTAAGATCTACGGCTATCTCTAGTCCAAACCCCGTACATGATGAATGATCAGATTCAGCACACAAAGCCGATGAGATGACTGTAAATTTTCGCACCGCAATTCCATATTCCGGCCAAAACTCCAAAGTTGCAAATCTTCGTCCAGACACATAATCGACTTGCGTTTGTTGCCACACGATCGTGACGGCATGCTCAGTGTGATCCAGCAAAGAAATCGTAAAAAAAAAAATCAAGGAACAAGCCCATTATTGATCCAAAGTTTCATGATTCATCCAAATTTTAAGGCGCATGATCGTGCTCTAAAAACACGATCCATGGCTCGAAGTTGGTATCAAATCAATCGTCATATCGAGCCCTACAAGTAAAAAAATCATCTTTCTATCAAATGGGCATCAAAACAACCCCGGATCATCCATGAAAAATCACACGCGTTCAAGGGCAGCACAGCAACTGTTTTGGTATTCCACAAATTGTTAAAAAGGGGCAAATATGTCATTTTGTACCCTATTTTTCCATTTCTTTTAATTCAATTAAATCTTAATTTTCAGCAATTAGGTTTAATTTTAATCAATCCACCCATGTTTGGGTACAATTCTATATACACCATGTACTATCATTACACGCACACCCTTCTTCATTCATTCGCCAAGGAGAACTTTGCTTAATAAAATTTCTCTTTCTTCTCATTGTTGGGTCACGTTTGGAGAGAGAGAAATTTCTTCTCATTGTTAGGTCACGTTTGGAGAGAGAGAGAGAGAGAAAGGAGAGAGAAACTTTTGGATTGGTACCCTAAGCTCAAGGTAAATCTTCTCTCTCTTCTTTTCTGTCTTCTTTTTCTACTTCGTCTGAGCTTCTCTCAGAGGCCATGCACGGCAGTGGCAGTGCCGTGCATGCCTCTTTCCTTCTTCCCTTCTTGTGGTTTCACAGGTCACGCATGGCAATGGCAGCACCATGCGCGAGCTTCTTTCTTCCTCCTTTTCGTTCATCTCTATCTCTTAGCGTGGTTTGCAGACTTCGTTGCTCATTGCCGTCCGCAAATGTGTTCTCGACGCCTCAGTGGGGAGCACAGACGGTGAAGCCCATTGCCACCTGCAGGGATCTTCTCCTGTTGCGCTCCTATCCCAGACGGCGATGCCTATCGCAGACGGCGATACCTATCTCCGCCCATGAAGGGTCGCATCAATACCTATTACCGTGTGCAAGCTCCTCTCTTACGCCCTCTGCCTATCGCAGACGGCGATGCCCATCGCTGCCCCTAGCGATAACTATCGCCATACGAGAGCTTTCTTCGTACACTCAGTGCCTATCGCCGTCCCCAAGCTTTCTTCATGTGCTCTATGCCTGTCCCCGTCTGTGAGCTTTCTTTGTGCGCTTGGTGTCTATCGTCGTCTGCAAGCCTCCTTCATGCACTCAGTGCCTCTCGCCGTACGCAGGCACCTCTCTGTGTCCCACGACTATCGTCACGTGCTTCACAAGAAGCTATCGCCTCCCGCAAAGGGATGTGCTGCCTTCTCACATTGCCCACGACGATGCCTAACGCTACTTGTAGCTCACTGAACGCCCCCTTTTGCAGTGAGCAGTAGTGTCCAGCACCATCGAGACCTCTTCCCTTTGTCGTCTCGTGCCTTCTCCTCATTCTCTTCCCTTCTCACTTAGCTGAGGGTAGACTCGGTCTAGCGTTGCCATAACGGTCTGACTGTCGAGCAGTATTGTCGTCGTGCTGGTCCTGAGTATCATGCTCGTTTTGCTGCTACGCCAAATTAGGACAGTCATATCGACCTTAGTTTCGAGTAATACTGTCGTTGTGCCGGTCTAAGTTACCATGCCCGTCTTGCTACCACTCTAAGTCAGTCATTGCACTAGTCCAGCTATCATGCTAGTCATGTCTCCTTGTCGATCCCCCTCTTCTTTTCTCCTCTCATTCGAACCTTCTTCTTTTCATCAACCTAGCTTCCCACCTTTTCATTTCATATGAAGGTGCATTACCCTAACACAAGGGTGGGTCCTTCGACCCACTTGTCTTGCAAATTAACCATATTAGTGTTGTGCAAAAAACAATGAGATTGCTGGTAAAGGGAGGTGATTTCGAAACAGCTGAAGAAGCAGTTGGGGGGCTTTCCGTCGTGATCTAAGAGGGCACCCAAGCGAGTCAGCCCGAGTAAGTCACGGACCCAGGTGAGGTTGGTTCCCACCTCACATCCAAAATTCCTCTCTCACTAGTTGGACACTTGCCCTTGTTTTATGAATGAGGTTTCCGAGAGAGCGATATCAAGTCCCCGGTTTTCTGAACTCGAGACACATGTCACCCGATCACCTAGATCAGGGAAGGTGAGATCGAGGTACCTAACCAGTGAGTTTGCATTCATGGTCGGGTTTCCCTAGAGAGGTGTATTGCTTCATCGTTAGATCACCCCATATCCCTACACACGAAACTAGGTTCCCGAACGACTCCTGGTCGGTGTAGATTTTTCAAAAACTTCGAAAAAAAACAATATTTTGATGCGTGTGATTAGTGTATATAAGCCAAACTCGGTCGTGTGTGTGTAATGAGAGGTCAAAGAGACACATGCAAAAGACAACCTAAAATCTAATGCAAGATAAGCATGGAAAAGATCCAGTTTTAATTTAAGATATGATCTAAAGAAATCTAAACTAGCAGATAAAATAAAGCAAGATTAAATCAGAGATGATAAACTCTAATCTACCAAGATAAAGTAAGAGAAAATCGTTTTTGAATTTTTATCTATTTGAGAAGAGAAGATAAAGACAATTTAAAGAGACAGGGATGATTTTAGAAAAAAGATAAGGATGGATCTCAAAAGATAAAGACGAATCTAAAAAATAAATATAAATCTAATGAAATATTGATGATCTAAATAAGATAAAGATGACCTAAAGAGATAAATATGACCTAAAGAGATAAATATACTCTAAAAGATATGGAGATGAATTTTAAAGAGATAAATATACTTTGAAAGGATATGGAAATAAATTTCAAGAGATAAATATGCTCTAAAGATATTGAGATGCATCTAAAGAGATAAATATACTCTAAAAGTGATGGAGATGAATCTAAAGAGATAAATATGCTCTAAAGAGATGAGAATGAATTTAAAGAGATAACTATGCTCTAAAGATATGGAGATGAATCTAAAGAGATAAATATGCTCTAAAAAATATGGAGGTGAATCTAAAGAGATAAATATTCTCTAAAGAGATGAGAATGAATCTTAAGAAACAAATATTCTCTAAAGAGATGAGAATGAATCTAAAGAGATAAATATGCCCTAAAGATATGGAGATGAATCTAAAAACATAAATATGATCAAAAAGATATGGAGGTGAACCTAAAGAGATAAATATGCTCTAAAGAGATAAGAATGAATATATAGAGATAAATATGCGCTAAAGAGATGAGAATGAATCTAAAAGAGATAAATATACTCTAAAGAGATGAGAATATAAAAGAGATAAATATGCTCCAAAGAGATGAGAATGAATCTAAAAGAGATAAATATGCTCTAAAAAAAATGAAAATGAATCTAAAAGAGATAAATATGCTCTAAAATATATGGAGATGAATCTAAAGAGAAAAAATGCTCTAAAACGATGGGAATGAATCTAAAACGATAAATATGATCTAAAAAGATGAAGCTGAATCTAAAGAGATAAATATACTCTAAAGATATGGAAAAGAATCTAAAAAGATAAATGCTCTAAAGAGATGAGAAAGAATCTAATGAGATAAATATACTCTAAAGATATGATAATGAATCTAAAGAGATAAATATGCTTCAAAATATATGGATGATCTAAAAAGATAGAGATTTACTTGAAAAGAAAAACATGGGTTAAAAGATAGAGATGAATCTAAAAAGAGAGAAATAAATCTAAAAAAGATAGAGATGATAAAATCTAGCCTAGGAAAGAATAACTTTTTTTCGAATCTATTTTTTTGTTTTTGGAATTTTCTTAATTAATTTTTTTTTATTTTATAGAAAGAAAAATAGGGAGACTAAGCATGTCAAAATCACCGAAATGGTAGGGAAATTGATGACGGGCTGCTGAAAAATTTTCTGGGCACCTACAGGACACGGGGCTTGTCGGGCAGCACAACACAGGAGTATCGAGCAAATATGTAGGACACGGGGTCTGTCGGTCTTCACAGCATGGGAGTGTTAGGCAAATATGTACGACACGGGGCATGTCAGGCTGCACGACACGAGAAGTGTCAGGCAAATATGCATGACACGGGGAGTGTCAAAAAAAATATTCACAACACGAGGAGTGTCAAGCAAATATGCACGACACGATGAATGTCGAGCAAATATGTATAACACAAGGAGTGTCTGGCAAATATGCACGGCACAAGGCGTGTCGAGCTGCACGACACGGGACATGTCAGGCAAAGTAGTGAGCCCGGATTGAAATTCCAGAATCTCATGATGTTTTTTGGTGTTTTTATGACGCTTTTTAGACTTCTTTTTTTTTTTGGATTTGTTTCTCCTTAAACATGGACTGTAAAATTTTCAGAAAAAAAAAATTTAATGCAGAAAATACAGATTTAGAAGCTTTTAAGATGCCCCACAGTAGGCGCCAAACTGTTTATACTCCAATCCATGCCGATCTTTGGATGAGATCTGCTCAAATCTTAGCAAAACTTTTGTGAGTAGGGTTGCTCAAAATATGGGCCCAAGAATGGCACATATCTATTTAGATCTAATCCTTTCTTGGATCCAGTGGTAGTGCCAGCTTCCATATCTGTTTAATTTGCATTAAAAACTCTTTGAAAACTTTATAAACCAAAAATAATAGAAAATACAGGAAATGAAATTAAAGGAAAATTAACTAAAATTGAAGAAGGAAAGGGAACTTACCTCTGGGGACACGGAACCCGCAGTTTCGGGCTTGGATCAGACCGTTCTTCTTATTTGCACTACCTTGTCTTTTAGATGCCTATGCATGCTGGAATCAGTAGATCTAAAGTATTTTTACCTAGATCTAGGGCTCTAAGATAGGAGAAAAAGCTGGGAAAATTTTTGTAGTGTCCACTAGTAAGTTTTCTAAGGTTTTTGGAGGCTCCTAAGCTGGAATTTTCTAAGGGGGGGACTATTTTCAAGTATTTTTTGGCTATTTTTCTAATTTGTAGTATTTTTTAATCACTTTTCTGATATATTTTTGGGTTCTAGAGGGGGTATTTATAGGATTCAATTGGTGGATTTTTTCTGATTTTTTTTTAATTTCTTGCGAATTGTTTTGGATTTATCTTAACCGTTTTGGCTTTATCTATTAAAGAAAACACGTTTTTACTGCATCATCAGGAGTGACTGGGCTAGTGACGAGCTTTGGGGGCCTACCCAGCACACCACATGTCGGGCAGTCCTGCCCAACGCACCGTGTGTCGGGCTGCCCAACACACCCTTGTCGGGCAGCTGACACTGGCCCACTAAGCAAGGACCAATTGATTATTTTTTGGATTGTTTTATCCGTTGGTCCGATTCAGATGATTCTTAGACAGTTGGGAAGCTCTTGATGTCTAATTCGACTTGAGTTAGGTTTTAGGAAGTTTCAGAGCAATTATATTGGGTTTAGGTTGCCTATGGTCTACTAGGGTTTTTGTGGTCCTTTGAACTCAAAATCGAAGTTTTTAGGAATTCCCTTAGCCAAAATTTCGAAGGGGATGTCTACAGATATTCATGTCTAATCATCATCAAAATCTCTAATTTACGTTTTCTATTACATAAGCCCCGAGTGTTCCAAGATAATAATTTGATCATTTAGAAATAGAAGAGTTGTGCCTAGTAGCATATCTGTCTAGCAGACACAGAGTCAGACTCACCAGCCATCGTCTTCTTACCTATGCCACCACTTGTAGAAATAGCACCTCTTTTTATTGTTGCAATTCTACTGGATGAATCCTTCATCTCCCCTTGCCTTCTGTTTATTATCTTGCTCAATTATCAGGGCTGGGCAGAGCTTTTTGAGAAACATTTAACCATTCATTTCATCATAAACTCACTCATCAGAATACATGAGCCAAAAAGCTCAAAAACCAGTTATTACAACTTTATATGAAAGCAAAATAAAGATGAAAAACAAAAACAAGCACAAAATAAAACATTTAAATTCGCCAAAGCGACAGTTTTAGCAAGTCGATCGGCTTTCATATTTGATTCACGAAAAACATGACCAAATCTCACATTCAAATCTTCACATTCCACATTCACTTCTCTTACGAAACTATGTAATAGCCAAGGGAAATCAGCTTCTCTCTTTATCCACTTAATTGCATTAAGTGAATCTCCTTCGACCATACCTGATTTGTTAAATTACTTACCTAATTTAACACTCTGAAGCAATGATCTCAACTCCGATCTTGGTAAACGCCCGATGCTTCCTACGATCAATCAATTACATCAGAAATCAATTCAGGTGAAAGCCACTAAGTATGTGTAAGGTTCAAAGCAAAATCGGATTACTCGTCTCATCTCTCACAACCATGTTAACCCAACAACGACAACAAATAAACAATATTGAGAAAATATTACTTAAATCCTCAAACCACCTCACAAAATCAATTAAGTGGCATTCACTTTTTATGATTAACTACAAAATAAAAATATTTCTTTGCAAATTTTCCAAATTACACTTATTTAGTTTTGAGGATCTTGAACGACAAAGGCATTTTGATAATGTAGCTTCAAATTTGCTGGGGATAAATGAAACGATGACAATATCCCTGGCTGTTAAGGTTAGAAAAATGGAACAAGGGTTTACCATAGAAAAAGTGCGTTCCGCATCGCTAACCCGCATTGCTAACCCTAAATAGTCTGTGGCAATGGTTTAAAAAACGGATCGGTGATCCGAATCGGGCTTCCAAAAAACCGATCCGGATCGGCGAATCGGCGATCCGGATCGGGAATCAGGTGAATCGGTCAGAATAAAACTTAAAAAAAATCCGAAAAAATTATTAAAATTCATTATAAATATTGTTTTTTAGGAATTCAATAAGAAATGAGAGTACTCCATTAAGAATTTTCATGTTTTTGAATGAATATGCGAATATTGATATGTTCTTTCCCTGCATGAACCACCATTCAGCATTTAATTTACATCACACAAAAGGATAAACATATAATTATCATGGAATAAGTATATCAACATACATGGACTACAATAAAGCATAAAATTAGTAACATATGATCTAAAAATAAAATGATAGACGACGTTATTGTTCTTCTTGGCCACGCTGGTGCCATTGATTGAATTCGTTTAACAATTCATTGATTCGATCTAAAAACGAATCATCGATATTAGCAAGCGTCTGACTATTCCCAAATCCCTGAGTGTTAGTGTTTTGTTGTGTTCCCAATCTAAAATCCCCGAAGATTGTCCATCCTTCATGCTCACCTGCATTGTCGTGCTCATCCCTACACTGTTGTTGTTGGGACTCGATGTGTGAATAATATGGCTGGGATAGGGTGGCCTCAT
>NW_006498192.1:659572-698717 GCF_000471905.2 Amborella trichopoda
CCCTATCCCCCTGTGTGCCCTTTGCCTCCCACGACTTATATATAATTTTTTCCATTTTTAAACGACGTTGCTAATACAGCGGGGCAAGGGGGGGAATATAAAAACACGCTGCAATTTGTGGGGATTTTATACTACAAGACCCTTAATCATTATTAAAGTGAGGTCACAAATTACTCCAAAGCCATGAGGTGTGTCATCAAATTTGAGGAAAAAATTTGAACTAGGGTACGGTAAAGACGCATTTATAACGACCCAATTTACAATCTAATGACACGGTGCGGTTGTACTTTTGCTCATTTATATGCGCATGCTCCCACGAAAGCATACTCATCCTTCTGGGCAGGAAAATGTTCATTTTATATCTGAAATTTTGGAATTCACCTAAAAGAGTCACATAGATTGTTTTTTTTCTTTCAATGGGAAAAGAAAATTTTTTAACTTCTTAAGTACTTACATCTAATTGTCCAAATTTAGGTGATTGCTTGGGTGTATCTTTTAATCTTTGTCAATAAAATAGATATGCTACCACCCAATTTCATATCCAATAATCACTATTATTTGTGACTACTTTATACCAAAGGTAAATGATCTCATTATATAATTTTTTTATTTTATTTGTCAAAATCTTTCTAAAACTATCCTTATTTTCTTCAAATTGATCACAAGGAATGAATTTATATCTCAAAACTTGAGATTGTAGACTTTTGGATGGAAAAAATGCTCCTGCAAGAGTATGGAAACTTTGAGTAGTGGAACTTTGTAGCTATCTTTCATTGTGTCATCCATCAAATGGAAAGTAAGGGCAATGGGAAAATTTATTTAGTAATAGTAAATTAGAAGTTTCAAGGATAAAGGAGAGATAGTGCAATTAAATATGTATATAGATTGATACTGCTTGCATAAGCAGGTGCCGCCCAATATCCTGAAATAAATAGACAAGACACACCGAACCGCTACCCATTATAAAACAAGGGTGTGGTTTCTATAGAAGGTTGCAACCTTAAACAATCCAATTCAGGGGCACCTCCAAATTTTATCATGGAATTTTGATATAAAATTTTTTTAAGTTTATTTCAAAATTTATTTTCATATTTAATTGTAAAATTAAACTCTAAAAATGGTTAAAATCAAGTAAGTCTATAAACATATAAAAATCTAAAAAATGGATTATCTAGATAATGTGTTGCAAGATGCATTGCTTCCAGGATTCAAAATCTTTTTTTTTTTTTCATATTCATGCATCTCGATGTCGAGATGATCAACTAGGGCATTTTTCAACATTAAAACAATATTTTTCGATGGATTTTTATGTGCAACTTTAATTCTACATTTTAAGGTTGCAACCTTATATAAACTTTTTCCTTATAAAAATAATAAGATTTTTATATGCCCAACGATTATAAATATGTCACCCTCTCTTAAGTCTAAAGGATACGGTTTCTATGAGTCCATGGATTCATATGTAGAAATGTGGGCCTCTTAATAATTTATGTTTGAAACAGAATTTGATCCTAATTTTTAGATAATATATAATCTTTAAAAATAAATAAATTTTGAAAATTATAAATGATATTTTTTGAAAAAAAATATTTGATCCGTTGATTTTACTCTTTTTTTGGAGGACTATTATTTATGGGGACCAGGTTTTGGTGATTGGTGTAGATCTCCAAGCCCGCATAGTAACAGGTGCGAGCTTGGACACACTAAACAATTTTCCTTGAATAAATAATTGGGATAATATTTTGTTTTAAAATTTATTATATATTGTATTGACTTGACATTTGGATTGTACCCCCACTTCAAAGGACCACACCTAACAAAATTAGATAAAAATAAAAAGAATCTTTTTGAAACAATAAAATAACTAAAATATCCCTCCAAGTTACAAGGGTACTTTTAGTAGCTTTATTTTTATCACAGTATTCTTTATTTTTTATGGGTGCCTATGATAAGTGGACATGCCCATGTGTTCATTTCAAAATGATTTATAAAAAGAAAGAAATATATTGAATTGTCTAATCAAAGATTAGACAATTCTAACTTATGACATTATGATTAAAGCTAAACCAACAATCCATTCAAATTAGATGGCTGGGAAAGGAGGCCAGTATATAAATTTCCTACAGCAATGAACATTCAAAAACCTTTCCCTTGTAAGAAATGCCGAACACTCTCTCTGCACATGCAAGCCTACATCGGTTTTCTTACATTATTAATTCAACGATTGAATCCTAAACCACCTTATTATAAAATAGGCTTAGTCTTTATGTTAAAAAGTAAGGTCACACCTCAATCTCGTCAAAAAATACATGAAACTCTTATGGTGGTATAAAAATTTATTTATATCCCTCATTATAAAATTTAAAGCTTCAAAAATAAAGCAAACTAGTAGATCGATAAAATCTAAAAAATAAATAGTCTAGATAATGTATTACAAGGTACACTATTTTTTAAAGCTAAAAATTTTTTTTGTTTCAGATCTATAATTATAGAGGTTGGGATGATCACTTTGAGAGTTTCCTGCTATCAAACTACAATTTTTAGCAAGTTTTTCGACTGCAGCTTTACATTTTATCACAAAGCTCCACCTTGTAGAACCTTTTCCTTATTTCCAAAACAACAAAAAGAGGTTCGCTTATTTTCAACTTTTATTATATATTCATGAGCGATTACCCCTAAAATAAAAAATAAAAAGAAAGTTTGCTCGCCTCATACTCAAAAATGACCAAAAGGTCGGTTAACCCATGGAAATCTTTTTTAAAAAAAGTATTCCCTCCGTCCGAGGATGCCATCTTCATATCGCATTTTAATTTATTTATTTATTTGGTATTGCCTTGGTGGGGAACTGCCATGAGTTTTAGATCCAGTGCCCAGGCATTCCAAAGATACCATTATTTATTTATTTGGTATTAACAGAAGGCGGTCCGAGAATGCAGACCTCAGACGGCATTTGGTATGAGTAAAATGATAGTGGTCCGACGATTCTGACCTTGGATTGAAGCTTTTCAAAAAATATGTTGTGGTCTGAGGCTTCGGACCGCCTTAAACATGAACTTTGTTCAGTTCAGGGAGTGATCCGAGGATTCCAACCTCAGACTACATGGGCACTGCCCCTAAAACTCA
This sequence comes from Amborella trichopoda, assembly GCF_000471905.2. Next base: position 662,696 of record NW_006498192.1, read on the forward strand.
AGGCCATGCCCTACTAAAGAAATAACAAAAAAAAAAAAAAAATGCGGTCCGATTATAGATTCCTCAGACCAATAGGCAAATTTGGAAAAACAAATTACCGTTTTGGCGATTTTTGGGTATAAGGAGAGCAAACCGTATTTTAGTATTTATTTAATATTTTCAGAACTGCAGCCAAAATAAGGATCTACTTGAAAAGGGAATTTGGCCCAAGAAAACATAATTTGACCATAGGAAAAAGCACCTCCATGGATGTTATTCACTTTGAGATGATACAAGGTGGAAGTCACATGAACCCCATGGAACCTTTTTATTTCCATTTTCATGCAGAGAATAGAAAGATAGCATGATGAAATGCACATGATGAGGGGGCAGTAAGACAAACCGAAAGGGCAAAGAAGGGTAAGTGGCTCTCATGCACTACCCGTGCTGCAATGAATTGCCCCTCACACTTCTCTCTTTCTCTCTCTCTCTCTCTCTCTCTCTCTCTCTCCAATGAATTGCCCCTCAACACTTTTCACCCCCTCTCTCTCTCCACCATCTCCCAACCCCAAAAGACAAAAAAAAAATTTAAATAAAAAATAATAGTAATAATAATAAATGCTCTCTCTCTCAACAAGTCGAACTAAAATGTAGGAAGCGATTTTTCGCAATAAATAGCAGATATAGAATAATCCAAAGTCAGGAAATCGAATCTGGTCTTTTATCAAAAGGCAGGATTTGAACTCTGAGATACTCTCTGCATTTTTAATATTTTTTTTCCCATTTTTCTTTCCCTGGAGAAATTTGGTATTCTCTCAGTGGTTGGCACTTTAGCAACAGGCCCAGCAAAAGTTGCAGTAGGACAGGCAGGCAAATGCATTGGGAAGCCAAAAACTCCATCCCTTGCTCCCAGTTCATTTCAGGGAGCTGAATCATCACTTCTCTGAACTTTGAGACTTAATTTTCCCCTTCATTTTTGTGTTCAAGTCTGTTCAGTAATGTCAATCCTCCTTTCTTTCATTCCTAAATGAATAAAATTAACACAAACATGTAGATCACCACAGTTAACACATATGAGTGAGAGAGAGCTTCCTGGCAATGCATAATCTCTGACTGCATCTCACCACCTCAATTATGCATGGGAACCCTTGCATGCACCCATAACTAACATTAAAATAATACCCGAAAGAAAAAATATAGTAAAACAAATGGATAAAATTAAGGGCCCGGTTTTTATGAGTCCACTGACTCATACTATTTTCATGCGGGCTCCCTTTGAACACCCATTATTTGTATTGATCTTGGATCCAAATTTGTAATGATCCATGATCTACACTATGGTGATGGATATAAAAAATAAAAATATAATATAATAAAATTTTGAAACATTTTTATTAGAATATTTTCCTATCCCTTGGATAGGAATCTTTTAGTTGTGGATGTTCATCTCAAAGATGGAAGTTTGTGATTGTGCGGGCTAGTGAGTATGCTGACTCACAAAACACATTTTCTAAAATTAAATGTAGGAAAGAGGCCTACCATTATCCACACCTACTACTAGAAAACTTTCAACAGTCTCTTCTGACCCATGACATAGGCCCACCCAAAATATTCAACATTTATTCATTTCTCTCTTCATTTTCATCATTCATGTATTCATTTGTTTGTTCAACCTTGATGAGAAATGGCCCTCGTGTCACTTGCTGTTGTTGAGGAGGCAATGAAGTAGCACACTGTCCCCACAAAAATGGCGAGCCGACAGTCGCGAACCGTTTCAAACCATACTTAACCCCAATGCAACCAGTACTCGTAAACCGCGAACCAATTCAATGAACCAACAAAATCGAAACCCAGCCTGAACTCTACATTCTAGATACAGTAAAAATTTCTTCAAATTCTATAGTTCTCCTGTAAAAACTTGTTCATCAGTGAAAGAATTCTTGACAGTAAATTTGAGAATAAAAATTCCTCTACTTATATAATGTTCTCCTATAAATGCATGTTGTTTCGCGAAAGATTCTCGACCAAGTAAATATGAAAAATAATCAGAACCGGATCAATTCAAATGACACGCAGAAAAAAGTTACAAATTTATTTAACCAAAGACAAAAGAAAAGATACAAAATAAGTGATAATTTTGGTTTCAACATTTGTCAGTTTGGAATGTAGGTTAGATTTTGACTTTTGATTGTTAGTTGGGATAAGGAAAATGGGTATTCTTTTTAACAATTTTAAATGGGTTTAGGGTCTAATTCGGGCAAATAGGTTGTCTAGTTGGTTGGGTACACAAACAAATGAATTGTGGGTCAAATAGATAGAATGGTAGTTGGATCAGTTGCAGATTAAATGTTAATTGATTGTCTATGAAAAAGATTGTGAACAATGTTGGGACACAATCATGTGTCATCACATTAAGAACCTGGTATTCCTAACCTTTTACACAAGACTAGATCTGGTGCCTAGCTTAAAAGGCTCCACTTTCCTATCAACGGATATGAACCTCCGCGTGCCTCCACTATTTTAAAGCTAAACGACAGTTTTGTAGCGACTTTACAGGCCCTGTTCCTTCCCCGAAATGGGGGAAGAAACGGTGGAAAATATCCATGGCAAAGGCTTGGACTTGGTAATCAAGCAGGTTCTTTCCCTTTTGTTTGTAAGTTTCTAAAAACTCAAATCTTCCGAAGTACATCTCATTCTTTAATAAATGGGTGAAGTTTGTACAAGGCTGAGGCTTTAAAACAATCAAAAGTAAGAGGCACCTTCAAATAATGTCAGAAAATGGAGTTGCAATCAGTGTACGAAAAATTGGACAGTTCAAATTCTAACCACCCGGTTAGACCGGAACCGGTCCGGTTGCAACCAGTTTTGGTGAACCAACCAAGTATTTTACAAATAATTCAAAAAAAATTACATAAAATCTCAAAAAATAAGAGATTTTGTTCGTAATGCATTTTTTAATGTTTTTCGTCATTTTGGCAAAGATTGGAAATTGTTTTGGTCATTAATACTCATTTTTACATTTTCCCCTTTTCATTTGAATATGCTTTGTTTAATCATGATTTATATATAATTTTCATATTTTATTAGATTTTTTGGTATTTATTTTTAATACTTTTTTTACCACCAAACGGTTACCCTGTTTGGCCGGTTGACCGGTTAGTACTGAGTAACTGCTTCCAGCCCTATATACGGTCAACCATTCTAGTTAGATTTTTCCTACACTAGTTTCAGCATTGGAAATTAGCTTGAAAATTTATTTCAGCTCTAATTATAAAATTTAAGACTCCAAAAATAGTGTAGATCAAACACATCTATGAACACTTGAAAACCATAAAATTAAGAGTCTAGAAAATAGAGGCACTATTTTCAAAATTTAAAAATTTGAAGTCTATTTTTCCCATATCCATGCATCTTGAAATCAAAACTATTAATTTGAAGATTTAGGACACCGAAACAACCTCTTCTAATAAATGTTTTAGGTGTGCCTTAATTTGATCGTTTAGGGTCTCACCCTTATATAAACTTCTTCCTTGATAAATTCATGACTTACATATTCCTTGCATAACTGAAAGTTACATTTAAAAGTACAAGTCTCTTACAGTTACACTTAAAAGTACAAGTATCTCCTAAAATAAACCATTGGACTAATTCAGGAAAACAGAGATATTTGAATTTATAGCTATGAGGCGTAAGGAGCCCTCTAAAACGCATGGGGACAAGAAACAACCCTTCACCTTCAGAAAATTCAAAATGGTACCAAGAGAGCATGCCCCACCTTTTGTTCTGGGACATATCCAAACAGCGCCCTAACCTCGATAAGGACAAGGAGAATTCCCCCTGAAGAGTCCAAGTCAACAGGAAAGAATAGGAAGACAAGATGAGAAGACTCATTCGTTCTTTGTCCAGTGAGAATTCCCCCTGAAGAGTCCAAGTCAACAGGAAAGAATAGGAAGACAAGATGAGAAGACTCATTCGTTCTTTGTCCAGTTAATGCATGCATGCATGCTAATCTCATAGACATGCATGCAAAACACATCAAATGGAATGCATGTGTAAGCACAGGAATATCCAATGTTATCCTCAAACACAACTCACATATTCATACATGCATACACGCATCGCCTGTGCTGATGCATGACAATACAAATGCACATGCACATGGGTTTACATGCATGACACCAGAATAACACCGTACACATTTGCTCAAAAAAAAAACAATACTCATTACCGAAATACACGCATGGATCGCATTTCCACATTCTTTGATATTGTCAAAATACAATGTCTAAATTTATGTGCAGGTCTCATAAAACCACAAAAAGCAGGCAACAGATTTAAGCACTTGGATAAATGTACAATGCTATGATGCTTTCCTACTTCGACCCCCCACACCACCTGAGATACTCTTTGTGCTACCTAAATCTAATGATGCACTGAAATCCCTTTGGCGACCTCCCCGGGAACTAGGGCTTGACAACTGCCTTGGAGAAGTTAAATTTGGGCCGCTTTCTCTATTAAAGGCCTCCTCCAAAGTGGCAGCTTCCTCCTTCAACAAGGATAACTGATTCACCATAAAAACATAATTAAACACCCAATCTTACCCACCAGTACAGACCTCACAGAGTCAAATTAGGAGAGTGTAAAGTAATTTCAAATTATGATAAGTATATAATAATTCAATGGATCAAGGAAGATCATAGTTCAACCAATGAAACGATGTATGATGACGAAGGTTGAGACCCACCAATGAGTTCCTCTCCTGCTCTCTTGCCCATCATTGAGGTCTTCCCCACCCAACCACCCACCCCCCACCCCCCAAAAAAAGATAATAATAAAAACTAAATAAATAAAGAACAAGCATGAAGCAGTGATGACCCCAGTGGATCACCATGTTGCATTTGCTATATGTTTCCTTCAATTTAACCCCACGTTCCTGCAAGAAGCAAAAATAGAAAGAACGAGAAAAGGAGAGAGTTGAATTACCCTCATCTCATTATCCTTGAGACGGTCCTGGAGTGAGCTTATAGCAGGACACAAACTGCAAGAAAAATATGAAAGTGGTTTAAGATATTATTTTGGAGTCGTGCCAATAAAATTGCCATTATCAAAATGAGCAGAATCCTGACCAGTATTCCATTAATTTGCATATTGATGCCTGGTACGTTGATGTATGATGGATGAAAGCGAGAGGATGAATTTTATCATTGCTGAGAAAAAAACAATACCAAATTAAACATGGGCATGTCTTTTGCTTCTTTTTTTTTTTATCAATTAACAAATGTGGGGCGTGTGGGGTTCACTTAATAAAGAACAAAACCTAGTATCGAGATTCATGGAGTGTGTGCAACCTATTACCGCATACTCTGTGAGATGGCTTGATGGTATGCTGCTCTCTCCTCCTCAAATAATATCCTTTGTAAGTCCATGTATGATTTTAAGGGGTAGTCGAGCTTCAGCAAAGAGCTACTTGGGACTACTTGGAGAGGAACCTCCTTTCTGACATACTCTGCACCACTGTTGCCCATAGGCATCCCAATAAGAGAATACCCAACGTAAGTTTTCACTGAAAATCCACTGACCGTTCCATCTGAAGAATATCTATTGCTTCAAGTTTGCTGTAATGCAATTCATCCAAAAAATAAAAAAAAATGATCCACTGCCAAGCTTGGCAATGCTCCCATCTGATTTTTATTTAAAGTTAAAAGATAACCAAGGTCCCATTCACGGAAAAATTTTATAATAATAAAAAGGAAAGATGAAATCAAACATGTCAATGCAAAGTAGGACTTTGATTTCATGGTTACATCAAGGCAAAAGCATGTTCATATCATCTAACAAATTCAGCAGCATGTGCAGTAGCATTAAATAGTGCATGCATCTGCATGCTTGCGCGTAGAAACACCTGCTTCTCGTTCACAAGTAACCATCTAAATATCATCTAGCAGTCTTACATGATGATGTAGGGAGAAAGAAATGAAGCAAACAAGAAAAATAAATAAAAATAAATGATGAAAGTTTTTACATTCTCTCTGGATCTGCAGAGGAGTCCACCCCCAAAAGTAGAAAGATTTGACACTCTTTACATTTGCAAGGAGTCCACCCTAAAAAGATCTTTTTACTAGACTCCATATAAGTTATTCTTCTTTATGGTCTCCTTTTTTAACATAATTACAGACCGTAAAATCTAACTCAATCGTTACAAACCAATCTCAATTAAATATTAATTCTTCATTTTAAAAAATTAAACTTCCAATTCTACCCCTGAATTCTCAACAACAAAAAAGAGACAAAAATGCACTAAAAGAAAAGAAAAAACCAAAATAACCCAAACCTAGTTTCAATCTCTTAAGAAATAATAAAATTAAAAATTAAAACCTAACTACATCATTTTCTTAGGGTTGGTAAAAGCACATACTCGAACTCAAGGGCATTTGAAATATTTCCTTCATTGTCTACTCAACCACGTCACCTCTACTCTAATCTCGTGCGCGGTTTCCCCGGTGGCCTACCTCCACCTTCCCCACCCTCAACCTCTGCTGGTCCTTCTTATCCATCCCCGAATCCTGATACAAGAGTACCCAGTTTGTGATGGAAGGATGGACCCTTCTGTAGTGGTGGAGCGTTGGAGTCTAACGCGGCTACTGGTGCTCTCTCCTCCACAAAGGCTGGATACAAGAGTGAGAGTGAAGCTGCGAAAGAGTTGTTATGGGTGGGAAAGATGCTGAAAGAAAGAAAGAGTTGGATGGAATTGCGATAGTTCCTCCAATTGAGTGTGATAATATGAGATGCATTGCACTAGCCAGCCCGTTCGGCATGGGAGAACCAAACATATCGAGATACATGCTCATCTTGTCGGTTAAAGGGATAGGAGAAGCAGATCGATAATGTTGAATGCCCCCCATTAGTACTCATTACTAGATCGATAGGGAGGGGCCGGAGTTGTTTTTTTTAAGAAAGGCGGTAGGCAAATCTGAATATCTCGTTCGTAGGCAGTGGGCTCTTCTTCACAGGCGGAATGCTCTTCTGCTTCTTCTGCTTTTAGACGTATTAGCTATTCTTCTTCCAATTCTTTCTCTCTACAAGCGGTTGGGTCATGAATATCTGTCTTCTATTAATGGCTTTTAGTTTATCGGTTTATATCTCACTTCTGGATAGCACTGGAACCCGGCCCTGGGGAACAGGAAGCCGGTGACTCATACGCAGGGAAGCGGACCCATGGACTAATGAAGAGAGGGGAACCTGACCCCTTGCCTAATAAAGAGATAGGAACAGAACTTGAACTATAACTAAAGGAACAGGAACCTGACCTCAAGCCTTATATAATATCCAGGGGAAGCGAAGACATTTGTTTTCCTAAAAAGAGAGATAACGCTCTGCTTCTTCTTTTAGAGGTATTTTACATGTGTCTTAAGGGGTGAAGAGACTAACCACTTCCAGTTTCAAGCAGTTGGTTAGCTATTAGCTAATTGATAGAAGCCTTTCCTTCTGTCCTGTAACAGGAACTGAAAGATGAGAGAGACCAACGGATCCCACTCACGAGGGAGTGGGCGAGCAGTCTTACTTGACCGAACAATTGGCACTGATAGGACTGTAATCTAATCTATCTTTCCTTCCTTCAAAGTAGGCGGTAGGCGGTAGGCGGTAGGCGGTAGGCGGTAGGCGGTAGGCGGTAGGCGGTATTCACTAGCTTATGTATGAGGTCTATCATTCAGGCAATAGGCACTGGCTTAGCAGGTGATAGGAGGCACTGGCTTAAGGCGATCGAGGGCAGTTGCTTATGTATTAGTCATTTCAGTAGTCGTAGGCGGTAGGCACAGGCAGTAGGCTAATCTGAAACCCTAACTTCGGGAGAAATTGGTTCCCTTTCTACCCCGTCTACTTACTTCGCTACACCTATATCCGCCTCTGGCCCAACGAGATTTTCACCCTTTTCGTGTCGAACTTTTGATTGTAATACTCAATCCAACAAAGTTGTGATATGTTTGGAAAGCGATTGCGATGCCAGAATCTTTTGTGCTTTCGACCACTTGTATTTCATGCCATTGCAACCAGATCATCTTCCAAAGCATGCTATGGTGTGTGCCTCATGCTTAAATTGGTGGTCAACTTTTCACTTTCCACTTCTTCATATTACTATTCCCCAAGTAGCAATTTGCTGGACAGTTCTTGTAGCACTTGCTACATTCTTTCATGTCTTTTCTGACTCTCTCAATTATTTAATCCACACGCTCCATAACCGGATGCATAGATGTTCTTAATGGCATCATGGCGTATGGCTCTCAAGGTACGAATCTCAGGCACGAATCTCAAAGCTCTAATACCAATTGATAAAGGAAGAAGGGAGGAATAAACTAAAGCAAACCAGAAAAATAAAAAATTAAAATAAAGGATGAGAATTTCTACACTATCTCTAGGTCTACAAGGGAGACCAATGGCAAAGGTTAAGAGATTTATCCCTCTTAGATTTGCTAGGGAGTCACACAAAAAGATCTTTTTACAAGACCGAAGATTAACACATATCTTCTCTTCTCTCTATTTTTTTTCCAACACTAACACATATATAGAAAAACCACCCTAAAATCTAACTTGCTCCTTAAGAAACTCTAACCACAATAAAATCCTAGCCCTTCATCTATTTAACATTTAACTTCCAAGTATTTATCCCTATATCATCTACCACAAAAAATCGACACAAGTACTATAAGAGAAAACTGGAATCAATTTCTTCAAAAATAATAAAATAAAAAATAAAAATTTCGATTGTATCATTCTCATGAGGTTGGGAGAAACACATCCTCGAGCTTATGAATTAGAACTTTTTCTTTTTCTTCTTCTTCGCTTCATTCTAACTAGATATTTTCACCCTTCTCTTGACATACTTTTGGTTGTTGGACTTATATCAACAAAGTTGTGATATCCCCGGAAAATCGATTGCAATGCCAAAATCTCCTGTGACTTCCACTACTTGTATGCCTTACAACTAGGTCAATTTCTAGAGTGTATTGTGGTGCATGACTAATGCTTGGATTGCTAGGGAGTTAATGATCTTCCACCTCTTCATATTCTTGTTGCTCATGTTGTAACCTGCTGGTAGATGTTGTAGCACTTGTTAGATTGTCTTGCCAAAGCATTATTTCAGATCTTTTCCAACTCTCTCTATTATTTGATCCAATGGCTCCGTAATTGGATCATTAAATGTGTTTGATGTTGTCATGGTGTACGGATATTAAGGCAGGGATCTCAAGGCTCCTCTCTTAGGGTATATAGGGGAGTCCATCCCAAATGGAGGAGATTCGACCCTCCCTAAGTTTGCACTGGAGTCCACCCCAAAAGATCTTTCTACAAGACCCAAATTAAGTTCTTTCTATTCCCCTTTCTTGTCTGGTACTTACATTTTGTAGAAGAAACCCTAAAATCTAACTTGCTCCTTAAGAAACCCAAGCACAATTAAATCTCAACCCTTCATTTTTTTAAAATTAAACTTTCAATTTTGCCCCTCGATTCTCCACAACAAAAGATGACACAAATGCCCTAAAATAAAACTAAAAACCCAAATAACCCATAACTCAATTTCAATCTCTTAAAAAATAATAAAATAGAATAAAAAACTATAACCTAACTACATCACATGCCTATTTCCAAGAGCGTGATTTTCCATTTATATTGTAGATACATCAAAACTTGGGATTCAAGTTACACCTCTTTCAAATGCCAAATTACCTAAAATAGGCAATTTCTCTTAAGGGCATAAGGACACTCCTTGTGCAAAATCCAAATAAAGGACTATAGGCAATACATATATAACTTTTAAGATATGAATAAAGATATCAGTGGAGCTCAAATTAACTATATGTCCAATCAACATCCGGTTGAGCACATTATCTTGATTCACCAAATATTTGAAGTGTCATTAGATGGACATAAGCTTCATCTTATTTCCTAGAGTAGATAGACTTCATATTGATTAAGGAGTTCATCCAGATGAAAACATCCCTGGGTTACATAAAATACAATATATCAAGCAGGGACCTGCAGCTGCCCCAAGTTTCAAAACCCAACCTGATCAGGCACTTATCTACTACATCTATGTGAAAAGCCCTAGAACATGGAAGAGCATGATGCTCAACACATCTTAGATTGGCAATCTATGAATGAATGCTCAGTGTCATCATGCTTCAAAGATAAGATCATTATCCACCCATATCTCGATGGGCATGTCTTGATTTATTGATGAACAAATATTATTGCTAGATTTTTCAGACATCAAACTAAGACGAGAAACTTGTTATTCACATACCCAATTCACCAGAGCCTAGTACAGACCAATAAAATTGCAACCTTAAAAAGGCACTTAATCCTAGCGTTCGCCGATAAAGCAACACTAGTCTAACAGTTGTCCTATAGAACTTTCCCTTCATCTTCATTGGTATGCAGCGATCACATAAAATTAGGAGCGGCTTCAATAGGTGATAAGATAAGAGAAAGTAGATTTAGGTGGGCTGGGCATGTGCAGCGCTGACCCAGTACAGCACCTGCTACGTGGTGCGAGTTGGTTCAAGTAGAAGGCTCAAAAAGGGCAAGGGGTGGGCCCAAAAGTACATAGTTGAAAATAGTGATAAAAGATATGGGGACTTGTGGCCTCACTGAGGGCATGGACCTTGATAGAGCAGAATGGCAAACCAGGATTCATGTAGCCGACCACAAATAGTTGGTAAAAGGCTATGATGATGATGATAATAATGATGATGACTAGTGTTCACCTTTTAGGCCAAATCGACTTGGACTCGCCTGAGTGGCTCTTGCTTGGAGGGTGCCAAGTCCCCATAAACCCCCTGTTAGAGAAGAGAGAGAGAGAGACAGAGAGATAGACAGAGAGACATACAGAGAGAGAGATAGTTGAAAAGAAAAGAGGGAGAGAAAGGGAGAGTGACGTGAGAATCCAAAAGTCGCATCACAGACCCTTAAATAAGTTTAATATTAATAAGAATAGATAAAGGGCAAAACCGCCCATACAAACTGAAAATAGGACTCATAGGTTGCATCGACTTAAAATAAAAGAGAAATAAGGAGACTTTTAATACTTCCTGTCAAGCTGGAGCTAGAAATCACCCATGTCCAACTTGGAACAAATTGTTTGAAACATATTACATTCAAGAGCTTTGATGAAGATGTTTGCCAACTGATCCTTGGATTCCACATATGAAGTAAGACACCTGCTTGCTAGTGACCTTCTCTCGAATAAGATGACAACCTACTTCAATATGTTTAGTTTTCTCATAAAACACTAGATTGTTGGCTATATAAGTTGCAACTTTATTATCACAATACATCTTCATAGGCTTAGCAATACTAAACCCCATCTCCTATATCAGTCAGTGTCTTTAGCCACATTAAATCAAATGTAGCATGTGTCACTACTCCATATTTGGCTTCTGCACTAAATCTAGCCACGACATTTTGTTTGATACTTCTCCATGCTACCATATTTCCACCAATAAATGTACAATAACTTGCGGTAAACTGCCTATCAGATGGAAAACTTGCTCAATCAGCATTTGAGCAACTCTCGAAAGTCCAATGATTATTTGAATAAGAATCAGACCTCTACTTGGAGCTCCCTTCAGATACCTCAAAATTCTACAAACATCAACCAGTGAGGAATCCTTGGAGAGTGCATTAATCGACGCACTACACTTAATGCAAATATCAGGCCTAGTAGTGGTCAGATACCTACAAGGTTTCTATACCATCCTAGATTCTCAAACAACTCCCCGTTATCAGCTAATAATTTCTTATTTGAATCCATAGGAATATTAACTAGTTTAGCCCCTAGCATTCCAGTCTCTGTCAACGAATAAGTCACGTGCTTTCTTTGTGACAAGCGTCGTGCTTTGGTCTGGCTACTTCAATTCGTAGAAAATACCTTAGTTAGCACAAATCCTTTGTCTAAACATGTTGTTTTAGGTGCCTCTTCAAATGACTAATTTCTTCTTGATCATTGCTTGTAATGACAATATCATCAACATATACAACCATGCATACCATTCAGTGTTTATCTAAAAACAGGACTCGAGGACAATTGTCTTAGTTATATTAAATAATATTGTCATCACATGCAATGATCAAGAAGGGATAAGTCATTTGAAGAGACTATAGGTGCATTACCTTATACCTTTACGGATGGCTATAGGCGCAATACTACACAGAATGTGAGTCAGAAGCTGGATCTATAGGCGAAAGATGATGATTGAGTGGTTGATTAACTCGATGGAGGTTGTCCATCCTGCATTTTCCTTCACGTGTAAACGTTTATGGGCTCCTCTTGAGGGACATTATGATGTGTAGAAGTAATAGGTTTAGCCGGTCCAGGCAACGAAGCTGAAGAAGTATCAATAGGAATAGGAACGAACTAAAGAACATGAGGATTATGAGACTTCTTCTGGAGCAGGATAAAATAAAAAATGCATCAAGCATTATGACTCTCTTCTGAAAACAAGGAGTTTTTTCAAAAAAGGTAACATCAACACAAATAAATATCTTTCATAAACCAGGATGATAGCATCAATAACCTTTCTGAAAGCGAGAATACCCCACAAAAACACACTTAACAGCTCGAGGATCTAACTTATCATCACCAGCACCCAACACACAAGCAAAGCAAACACAATTAAACACTCGTGGAGAAACAACAAATAACGGAGTATCAAGGAAGAGAACAGAGTGCGTTGCTTTTCCATTTAAAACTAAAGAAGGCATACGATTAATTAAATAAGCCTGAGGTTAGCAAGTTACCTCCTTAATGAATTTTGGAACAACTATATTAACAAGCATATTAATCAGCAAGTTACCTCACTTAATTGAGGAGTATATGCACAAGAAGTTTGATGTAAAATTCTGTTTTTACGCAAAATAATTTTAAAATTCTCTGGAAAGATACTGTTAGCATTATCAGAACATAAAACACACATTTTTATTGAATTGAGTTTGGATATCCTTGTGAAACAACATAAAAAGGAAAAAATCACGTCTTTCTTTTATTAAATTAACCAGGTCATTCCTGAATAATCATCCACAAAAGTTACAAAATTTTACAAAATATCTGTCGCCAAACATGCTTTGTACTCTAGCAACAACCTAGACATCAAAATGAACAATTGTAAACAAAACAAGTCTCTGTTTATCAGTTCTAAGACGAAATGATACCCTATGATGCTCGCCTAACTAACTAGCCTCACACTCTAAAATAGACACACGCTCTAAGGAATGGATCAAAAACTTCAAGTTATTGAGAGAAGGATGGCCAAGCCAACAATGCCATACAAAGGAAGAGTTAGCAGAGTGAAGAGCAGCACCAATCAAATTATCATCCAAATAGTATAGGCTAACCGACTCATACCTGCCACCAATCATCCTCCTCGTCCTTGGATTCTGAAGGACACAAGAAGACGGGTGAAGAGTTATAGAGTAGTGCAGAGATTTAGTTAATTTGCCCACAGACCGTAAACCGAAAGGAAATGTTAGAACATATAGCACAGAGGACAGAAAAAGGGAAGAAGTAGGTATAACTATACCTTGTCCAGACACACTTAACAGTGATCCATCAACCAAAGTAACAAAGGAATTATAAATATACTTATTAAGAGAAACAAAAACAGAGGATTCACTAGTCATGTGGTTAAAAGCTCCTGAGTCAATAACCCAAGGAGTAGGTTTATACGATCCAAGAAGCACAAAAGTACCTGAGTTAGCCAAGGGTGGCAGTGGAAGTACACAATGGACAGTACGCTGATGTACTTGTTGAGCAAGTTTATTACATCCTTCTCTTGTAAGCACAATAGAGTCATCAGCAGAATTTGATTGTAGGTGATGATCGATAGGCCTATTCAAATTAGCATCATCGCTCCCAGATGTGCAAGTAACCTGATTCCAATCTTATCCCAACACCTATCAACCGTGTGATTTGTATGCCCACAAGACGTACACTTTTGAGTTCGATGACCCCTGCATCCATCACCTCTACGGCAGCCCTTTCCTGAGTCACAAACAAGGCCCCTTCCTGAGTCACGACCACGTCCCCTACCTCTCCCCCCTAATGTATTCAATGTTGATCTAGCACTAACACTCGAGTCGGAAGAAGGTATAAGAGAGGCAAATATGTTAGCACGTTGAATGTGCACATACACATTATTAAGGGATGGTAGCTCACTGCTTGCCAAAATCTATCTACGAACAAGATGGTACTCAAGATAAAGATTTGGAAACTTTGAATTCTTCACATTGCCTCCTCTATAACTCTACATCACCAAATATAGGCCGATATTAGATTCAGCTTTTTCCACATACCTCTAAGAGCAATAAATTCACTCACACTCTTATTACCTGGTTGCAATCGAAACATTTTCTCAAACAGTTCATATACCCGAGAGATGTTCTCTTCTGATGAATATGTTTCTTTCAGAGTGTCCCAATTTCTCTAACAGTGTCAAAAAGCAGAACATTTGGACTTATTTGAGGCTCCATACTACTCAACCAGGTCATGATTATGCAATTTTCTCTCATCAACTCTTCATATCTACTATCAATATGTTCAGGAAGACTGAAGGTTCGAGTTTAATTTCATTAACCATGAGTATCTGAAATAAAAGATAATGTGGCCAACTAGGATCAATCGAATACAATCACTCACAACAAGCCTAGTTGAGTGCTATAAACATTTTTTTATATTAAAAGAAAAGAGAGAGAGAGATACTTAATTATTCACATCTGAGCATAGCCACTTTTTCACACATGAACAAACTAGGGCAACACCACACTATCCAAATCTGAGCATCACCACACAGTCACTCTTTGAGTAGACGACGGCAGCACCAATCCGCATGAAAATATTTTGCCCACAAACCTTGAAATTAGGCAATGATTCATATATCAATCTCGATCTTTAAAGAGGAACCACACGAACAGCAGTACCGCCACATTAATGCAGACCCACATGGGTTTCTACAAACACATACATTCTAAAAAACTGGAGGAGGAAACAACCCTAGGTTAAGGTTGAACAAATGTAGGAAGTAAATTTGGTTAGAAAAGAAATCAAGAGGGAAGAAATATTTAGGATAGAAAAGAAAAGAAAGCGGGAAGAAAGGATCATAGCTCTAATACCATGTTAGAGAAGGGAGAGAGAGGAAAGAAGATGAAAGAGAGAGAGTCCAAAATTTGTTTCACGCACCTCTCAAATCAATTATTTATTAATAAAAATAGAGAAAGGGCATAACTGCCCATACAAACTGGAAATAGGACATATAGGTCCTATTAACTTGAAATAAAAAAGATATAAGGACTTTTAACATCCCCAATAAACAATAAACAAAGGGGGCAAGAAATTTGCTGCAACCCCCCCTCCCCCCCTCTCCTTCTCTCTTTTTATTTCTTTAGTTCATTTCTCATGAGTGATGTCCCAAATGGAGTACAAATTTGGGCCATAAACATGTTTTGAAAAATCTATCAACACTAGATGGATCAGATGTAAGAAAAAATTCCATCTTTACAGATTTGAGATATCAAAGACTCCAACCTAGGTTTTGCCCCATTTTGAAAAGTAATTTGTTCCCCATGATTATTTTTTGGTTTTTCATCCATTAGTAGGCTCAGATTTCTGAGATTTTCCATTTTGGATTTACTATTCTAAAATTTTTGATAGTTAAATCAACAAGATTGAAATCAAAAACGAAATCTGGTTTGGGGTTGGGGTTACTAAGAAAGCATTAGCAAGGTTTAGAGGCACGATACCAAGCTCATAGGAGGAGCGGCCTCAAAAATTCTGGTAAGTTCAGTTTTTAAAATTAAATTCATTAGAATGCACTCCATCTTTAGCCAGCCGATCTGCCAGGGTGTTGGAATCCCTCCAAGTATGCCTCCAAGAGACGGCTATATCCCTACAAATGTGAGTAATCTCGTAACGAGGTACCAAGGGCAAGGTGATGAGCCAGAGGCCCAAGTAATGATGTTTTGAGCATCTCCTTCGATGATTTGGGGTTTGACCCTAAGAGGGGTCGAAGAGCCTAAGTTCGGGGAGGAGTGTCGAAGATTTAGCTGGATGTGAGTCTACGTGGCCAATGTTTCTGGAGAACGAAGTGAGAATGTTCCTGAGGAGGTCTCGGAAGACTCCACCCACACCTGTCGGACCTGGGTTTCCAAGCGAGCACCCATCAAAGTTTAATTTGGTCTGGCCCTCAGGAGGACGGGTCCAAACACTGGGCCGAGAGCGGAGAGGGAATCGGTTGTCAATAAGGTTTCTCCATTAGTGTAGGAAAGTCGTGGATGAGGTTCCTTTGAAATGCTTGTGTTTTGTGGCCCAGAAAATGACAGCTGCAGTTAACTTATGTAAAATGGTCGAAACCTTGCTTTTGACTCCACGGAAAATTTTGAAGTTTCTCTCGGTCCAGATGACCCAGATCGTGGCTACTATGGATGCCTTCCACAAGGTCCTGCCAGTTTTGCGCCACGGGATGTCGAGGGAAAGATTGTACAGGGTCGTGATGAAGGGTGGGGTAACCCAGTACAGGCCGAAGAGTTCAAGCGTAAACCCCACAAGTTGTGAGCTAGTTGGCAGGGGATAAAAAGGCGGGAGTTGGTCCCTTCATCCATGAGGCACATCGCACAACAATTGGGGATAGGAACCCCCTACGCCGAAGATGGTCTATGGTGAGGGCTTTTTGAGAAATAACAATTCAGGTCAAGGCTTGAACTTTAGGGGGGGGGGGATGGAGGATGAAGCATAGGCTACGATGAATGTTGGGGATAGGGGGAAGGTGGGTAGCATCAGCAGTTCTTGTAAAAGGAGGCGACAGAAAACCGCCCGAAGGTGAAGGGGTTCAAATGACTTGGTCAGGGTCAGAGGAAGCCAAGAAAGTGGAGTGTAACATAGACAAGGTAAGAAATTCCGAGGTTTTGGGGTCAAAGAGGGGCCGCCTAAAAGAAGGGTTCCAAACTCTGAGTGAACCCAAGAGCAGCATCTCATCCGCAACAAAGGAAAGCTTGTTAATGGCCAAGGAAAAGAGAGCTGGGAAAGGTCCCTAAGGGGGGTGTGGCCCAACAAAAGGTCAGACCAAAAGTGAACACGATTACCTTCCCTAAAGTGGAAGCAGATGTCTTTCTAGAAAAGGGCTAAGGAGAACAAGGAAGACTTTCAAGCTCTGGAGGGTCTACTTTGCGATCTTGCAGCAGGTAGCCATGCGTTGGCCGGAATGCAGTATTTGCACTGGATGACTTGTGTCCAGAGGAGGTTGTTTTGAGTTGCTAGATGCCACCACCACTTACCGAGCAAGGCCATATTGTGTTTCCTTAGGAGGCGGATGCCTAGACCATCGAGGTGTTTGGGCTAGCAGACTTTCTCCTATGCAATGAGATGGTATTTTTTTGTACCGTCTCCTGCCCACAAAAAGTTTCTCATAAGTTGTTCAAGGCAATTGGCCACCGCAGCTGGCATATGGAAATGGGGCATGAGGTAAACAGGAGTGTTGGCTAAGGTCGCCTTGATGAGGGTGGTTCTTCCTGCAAAGGATAGAATACATCCTTACCAGCCTGCTAGACGGCAGTCGACTTTGTCAATAATGTGGGACCATTGCCTCTTTTTGGGCTTACCAAGGCCTAGTGGCATTCTAAGGTAGCAAGTGGGAAGGTCGTCCACTTTAGACTCCCATCCAGTAACAAGGGATCAAGTTTCGGAAGAGGTGAGAGCAACCCCAATCATTGTGGATTTGGCCAAATGTGCTTTAAAGCCCGTGGAAAATTGGAAACACTTAAGGAAGAGGCAGAGGGTTTCAGTTGCATGGGGTACCGCATCAATGAAAACAAGAGTGTCGTCAACGTACTACATATGAGATATGACTAGACCCCTAGGGCTACTCTTGAAGCCAGTGAGACGACCCATCTAGTACATGAAAGAGATTGATTGACTACAGACCTCTGCTGAAATCACAAAGAGGAAAGGGGAAAGAGTTGACAAAGACCCCTAGAAGCTAGGAAGAAGCCCCTGGGGGTGCCGTTGATGAGAACGGAGAAGAAAGGGCTGGAAAAACAGCCTTTCATCCAGGTTCTCCACAGCGACCCAAACCCCATAGGATCCATGGTCGCGTCCAAGATTACCCAATTGATGTGGTCATAGGCTTCTTCCAGCCGATCTTGAATATTAGTCCTAGATGTTTGGCAAGGTGCCTGGAATGGACACATTCGTGCGCAACCCGAATCCCATCGAGGATTTGTCTATCTTTGATGAAGGCACATTGGGAGAGTGAAATGATGTTGGGTAGGACCTCTTTAAGCAGCGAGGCAAACACTTTGGAGAGGATCTTGTAAGTGGAGTTGATAAGGCTTATCGGGCGGAAGTCCTTAAGCTCTTCAGCCCCTTCGACCTTGGTGACGAGGGTAATGAAGGTCGCTTTCAAAGCTTTGTGGATAATCCCCTGGTGAAAAAACTCTTCAAAGAAGTTGAGGAAGTCGTTTTTGAAGGAGTTCCAGAACACCTTGAATGGGGCTATGGGGAACCCGTCCAGTCCTGGGGCTTTGTCTTGTCCTAAGTCTGACAGGGCCGTCAGGATTTCTGTTTCCGAAAAGGGCGTTCCAGCCAGGCTGCTTGGTGCTCAGGAACGGTTTGGGTCCCGAAGGACCCGTATAGAGAGATTTGAATTAAGAAACGATGGCCTCTTCGACCTCAGGGGGGTGATCTAAGATCCTGTTTCCAACCTTAATACTAGAATTGGAATTATCTCTGCAACGGCAATTGGCTATTCTTTAGAAGAATCCAGTGTTGAGATCTCCAGATTGTAGCCACTTCACTCTAGAGCGCTGAACCCAAAAGATCTCTTCTTTAATAAGGGTGGAGAAGTATTGTAGTTTGTAAAGAGTTCTAAGGTTAGTTTCGAAACCCAACATGGGTCAAGATTCCTCAACAAGGTCCAGAGATTGTACCACTGAGAGGTGAGGGTGACTAAAGTTCTCGGGGATGGTTTTGCTCTAGGCTTTGAGAGCGGCTTTGAGGAGTTGAAGCTTGGTTTGAAGTATGTACCCTGCCCTACCCAAGACTAGAGGGGAGAAGGAGAGCCACCAAGAAGGAATAAGAGAATAAATGTCCGCTTCTTCCAGCCAAGAGAGCTTAAAGCGGAAGGGCCTGGGGCCTCTCGAAACTGAGAGGGTGTCTAGGAGGATAGGGCAGTGGTCTGCGGTAGGTTTGGGCAAGGCCACAGCGTACTTATTTTATATGTATCATATTTTTAAAAATTCATAAATTCAATTCCCATGTTTTATACATTTTTTTATATTTTTTTCTGAATTTTCATATTTTCCCAATTTTTTTGAATTTTTTGGGCTTCTTGGGCAACTCAAGGCAGATTGGGGTAAGTCAACTCTGACCAGCCCTAGCAGCTCAGACCATCCAAGGTCCAAATTCTGCTCCTGTGTCACATTTTCAAACATTGCTCAATTCAATGAGCCAATCTTCTCGGCTGGAAATCCCACTGGAAACCAGGTAATATTTTAATCAAGTATGCCAACCTCCTCCTGAAAATTTCAATTCTAGAAGTCATATTTCACAGCATCCCTGTAAAAAGCGGGTAGCCAAGTGGAGGAATGTAAAGCAACCACAAAGGAGGAATGACCAAAAGAGAACCTGCAAACGCCACTTAGATGTCTCCTTTCATGAACAATCCATTTTTTTCCTACCCTCGCTCACAAATCTCAGCAACTTTTTCTTAAATGAAAGATCACCTTGTCATACAACAGCTTCTACAGGGAAATGCATGCTATATAGATGTGGACAGTCATGATGCCTAGAACAGAAAGCTTCAAACATGAAAACCGATCTCAACAAGAACAACAAAAAAATAAATGCTTTCAAAAAAATACAACTGTTTTCATTTTAATTTAAGTTGGCAGTAACTGACTTACACAAATTTGCTCTTTTGAATCAGTTCTGGTTTTCAAATATTTACAAGCTGCATTTATCCACTGCTGAACCTTGTGATCTTGGTAACCTATGCTACTTTTATCTAGAAAAGGGCAATGCTACAACAACCCGCAGTCTAGTCAAAATGCAGAGCATCATTTAATCCTGTAATGAATGGAAACCTACCAACATAAATATTCATTCTCCAAGTAAATCAAGGAAAAGCAATATATGAGCTAACTACCAGAGCATGAAGAATCAAAATCTTTCAGCCTTTGCATTAAACAGAGTCCTCGATACTAGTTTACGTTCCTCAATCTCAAACGGGCAGCTCTCAATAGTTACATTAATCTAGAAAGTAGCATCTGATTTTCTTTTTTTTACCTTTTTGACAACTAATTAGCACCTGATTAATCAAATAGATAGAAAATGTACCTCATATCCAAGTTTGACCGATGCATAGCCTCTTGCATACTTGCTGACATATCACTAGGATCTAAATCTTCTGCAGAGCCCAGTAAGTTGTTTGAAGAGTTCTTTCTCCCCAAGTAGTTCACATCTTTAGAAAAGAAATTCTCCAGTTCAGAGGAAGAACCCGTTCTTCCTACACCCTGGCCGAGACGTATCCTCTTTAGCGGGGCATGCAAAGTTGCATTACAAACTACAAATGACAGTGCTAAAAAGAAAAGACAGGTTCTTTAGCAGTCTAAGAAAAAGTGAATGTGGGCTAGCTACTTCAACAGACAGCCCAAATAGACGAAGCATAACAGATGTATCAGCTTTGCTGATTTCAGTGAGAAGTTAAACACCTGAGATTCTACTCTATTATATAATTTTGGCTGTTTTATAATGATAATGTCATTATTTCTTGTCAAAACAAATAGAGTCAGAAGTTTCATACTACAAAAGGGTATCAAGAGGGTATTATATAACTGGCACTTTGAAGAAGTTTTATTATGCAATTCATACAATAGTTTATGGGAGAGAAACAGGTTATCATGAATGAAAGAATGATTGTTTGTGAACTTTCAGGGAAAAAAAAAATCTTTCTTTGTGCTAGTCCATACTTAAAACCTGTGAAGTATGTCAAGGGAACCTTCAGTCAAACATAACTTGCATCCGATCTAAAGAATTTTAAAGATTGGCTTCACATGGCTTTCTGTACTGAGGGGTGACCGACAAAAAGCTGTCAGATGGATAAGAAGGGACACATTAGTTCTAAGGACGTCTTGTAGATTCTTGGGGAATTCAAAACTTCGTATCTAATTTCTATGTTATCTCATATTTATTTAGTAACTCAAAAATCTTATGCCATGGTCAATGGTTTCGTAAATCGGGTGCAAACATGGACTAAATGGGTTTATATGACTATACATTGCATTAGTCTGCTAGCCCGATAAGTTTTTTCATTTATTCATACATTTCTTAGATAAAAATAATCTGCTAGTCCGCTCTTAGGAACAATTTCATTAAATAAAAAATGATTACTTCAAACTTCCATATTTTTATATATTAACCCACAACCGAGTAAGAAAGTCTAACTTCTTGATTTCAGTAAATGAAATATACATTCAGTTTTCTAAGAAACAAGGACATAATACTTCAAGACAAAGAACACCACGACCAGAGGAATTGTACCACGTCTCCAAAAGCACATTGCTGAAGCCAAGAAGAGAACTAGAGACACGACTTGGCCAAAAGCACCAACCAGAAAATCTCATGGTTCCCTAATAGCCTCTAGGCGCCTAGATGCCACTCAAAACGATCTGGTCTTGTAACATTTCACATGCACAAAACTTGTGATTGCATGCACAACAGAAAGAGAGAGAGACAGAGAGAGAGAGAGAGAGAGAGAGAGATTATGGTAATCAGGTATCAGGCAAAAAAAAACCTAGGTGCAAGATACTAGGAATCAACACTAAGACTCATCTGATGTGACGCAAATGAATTATAACGGCTAATAAATTACCAATACATCCAAAAATAGATCTATAACAGCTAATTAATTGCTAATACATCCAAACAAGCACAAATAGGGAAAGTATACAATGATCCTCACGATCTCCTCTGCCTTCTGCATGTCACACATGTCAATGGCTAACACAGAAGCAATATGAGATTATAAGCTCCAACCTCCAATGATGAACAAAATTAAGCACTCAGCATGCAAAGATCATAAGCAGATACAATGCAAGCTCGACAGCCACAGGAAGAAAAACATGCAAGCATCTATGGCCTCCCTCAAACTACACATATGAGGCCAATCTACATCCCCAATCTTCTTTCCCTAAGCATATGACACTAAAACAACAAAGTGGGGGAAGTCCAGCTAATTACTTATTCAACCACAACAAGGCCAAAGAGAAATCGCAGCAGAAGTCAAGCTCGGGTAGGTCCTCACCGCGAGGGAGAGCACCACACACGAGGTATTACAGCAGAACCAATAGGTTGGGCACCTTGTGGCATAGTAGACTTGCAGAAATATTCTCAGCGTGTAGAGCTAGAACCCCTGAGCTCAAGTCACCTCAACGAGCTCAATGAGAGAGTCGCATGATAGAGAAGAGAGAGACTGGTGCGTCTCGAATAACTTAATAAGAGAGTAGCAGTAGAGAGGAGATGGACACCAGTACAACATAGGTCCAACCTCACCAACGCATGCGCTTTTATAGTTCCATCAGACCAACAGGTGTTACAACCATCAAAAATACCCCATAAAAGAAAGATACAAAAATGGACTCCTTTAAACAATAATATTAAGGAGAAATTTTGGTGATTTGGCAAAAATCAGATTGCAAAATGCTCGTATGTGAGAGCAAGTTGCAATATGCGTACGCACAGAGTCATAGTTGTGCCTTTGACATAATGTGGACACTTGAAATGCAAAGTGCACCTCAAAGCACCTATTGTGCCTGACACACATCACTTATGCTGTAAGCTCTGCTTATGTGCATATATTAGCTTTTAGCACACATAAGTGTTCCAAAGAAAGATGGTTTACAAAGGGCACTCTGTGAAGAAGCATGTTGGTCCCAAAGCATGTTCTTGAACTTCACGATATGGTTCATGATCACATGTTACTGATATAGAAAGAATTTTGCAGGGAAGAAAATCAAATAACCACGCCAATTACACACTACAATTTTACTGATGGGTAGGCATGCGGTTGATTATGTTAAGTGGACAAATAGTATCTGCGCATATAATATATATGCGGATGCACTTGCGGATTGCTTGAGGGTGTATAACTCAGAGTAATATCATTAGAGCTCAATGGAATTAATGGGTGAAATCTACGAGTACGATAAAGCCAAAACCATGTCGAAACTAGTGAGGGAATGTAGGCATGGAGGTTTTTCTCCATTGTTGTAACCAAATGCTCATTTTTGTTTCAACATTGAACAAACAGAAAAGGTTTCACCCCATTATAAGGACTCTTTCCACATTACATGTTAATCTACTTCAAATCACCAGTGCAACCATAAAATCAGCTTACAGAGCAATGGAATACATGTATCGGCACATTGGGAGCATTAAGGCACAGATTGTACTTCACACATACACATCACTAAGTTGGGCCTTTCTACTGATGCACACACACACCATGAACTGCACATGTACATGAGCATTTTACCAAAAAAATGTCCTTGTCAAATTTACAAAAACTGCCACCTAATATGACTGTTTAGAATTTATGCCATTGTTGACACGTCATACTTGTTGGTCCGTTGGAGCTCTATAAAAGAGCAGGTGGCAGTAAATTAAGAGCTATGTTATGCTAGTCTCTCTTTTTTCCTGCTACCCACTCACTAAGTTCTCAGAAGTGACTTGAGCTCAGGCGTACAATCAAGCCTTCTAAGGACACCCTCACAATACTGCTGCAAATCTAGAGTTCCGCAGCCTCCTCTTATTTCACCTTCTTTCTACTGTGATACCACTCGGTAAGTGTTATTTTCTCTCTCACAGAGAAACTCCCTGAGCTCACCCAACCTACGATGCAGCCCTATATGCAGCCACATTCTAGTGCAATCAGTAAGTGGATGGACTTGTTCTATACCCCCTAACTTTCATTTTTCTTCTCACAAAATATGGGAAAGGCATGGAATAGAGGATGTATAGATTGGTCCTACATGTGTAGTTTAAGGGAGACCATAGATTTTGCTAACACTATTTATCTTGCATGATATCGGCCTAAGATCTTTACGAGCAAACGGCACGTTTAGGTGCACAAATAACTACCCTCACCAAATCACCCTACTTGGCATAAGGGGAGAGCACATTTTTCGTAGTTTTGTCCTAATGTCCAAACTGGTGATTACCATATAAGCGGGGCCAACATGTTGGCCCAGCACCAAATACTAAATTCACATATAAAGTTGCACTATCTATGAGACATATGCCATCCAAAGACGTCCTATTAATTGTCCATTGGGGCTCCAAGATTATAGTTTCAAATTGCTTCTCTCTTTTGTATATAGAGATTCTTTAACAACGCAGATTCAAAAACCAAAATCATCTTCTGGAGATCTACTGGAGGGTGTAGTACGAGAGAAACAAAAGCCTCTTCAGAACAGTTTTTAAAAACTCCATAAAACTTGAGTCTTGTGTGAGACCACTCACCATGGTCAGGCACAAGGTTTTAAAAACCCACATCTTGCTTCCACTCAACTTCAAAAAAACTAGAACAAGTTTTTCCATGACATTGTACAAAACTTAGGTGAGTCAAGAGTCTTTGTTTGGGTGTGTTTGTGACAAAACTCAGACACACTTATAGAATCAAGAAATGACCATACAGTTTTAAACTCAGAAAGTCATGATAATGACTTTCAAATGAGCTAGAACTTTGGATATACCCTTGAAATGATGAGATAGGGTCATGCTCCAAAGATCATGAAATTTGGAGATCATATCAATGGGTTTCCAAAGTTCACTGCAAGCTACAATGCCCATATAGAGTTTATTGCGGTGAACGTTTCAAAAATGGACCTAATGGAGTCCAAAAGCTCCCAAACTCAGATTCATGCTTGATGAAGACATTATGAAGTTTTCTACCAAAAATCATGCAATTTGGATTGGTTTTCAAGGGCAAACCAAAGTTCACCAAGCCTAGTATATACATATAGGGGATTCTCGTGATGACCCATACATTTGGATCTAAATCTTGTCTAGATCAAACCAAAATGTATGGGGAGCTTTATTATGGTGAAATAAAGGTGCGCGATGAATTTCATTTAGTTTGGAAGAGATTTGCATAATTTTTTAAGATGCACCACGAGCGTATTGTTTGGACATGGGAGTCCCATGGTGAACTTTTTATTTGGGTCCAAATCAAATTGAAACTTGGAGGGAACAATCTAAAATCATATTTTAAATATTTCTGTGAAAGATGGTGTGATTTGGATAGTATCTTAAATGGTTTCTGAAGTTCACTTGAAAACTAGTGAAGGCATATGTGCCTCTCGCGGTGAACTCGGGATTTTGGTCCAAATGATGATCAAATGGGCTGAAATTTGGTGGAAAGCATGGACTGAAGCTAAGCAATACACTGGTAGAATTTTATGATAAAGGATTGCAGTTTAAAAGTGTTTTGGAGATCCATCACGAGCCACGGGTTATGTGAATACAGGGGGGGGGGGGGGGGTGTGGTCACATCAAACTAAGAAAGATGGATCTAATGATGATATCATGAGATGCAACTTGGCAGATGCATTTGTTAGGCCTAATAGAGGCATAAAACACGTATCATGTGAATATAAAGAAGAATGATGAGGCTTTCAAAGTTCACCATGAGCTACATGCCCTAGTTCACACTGGAGCTATTTACGCTGGTGCTTCCAAAAATTCAGATCAAAATGATTTGATCTAGAGTGATCTAGAGGATGCAAGGAATGTTTCCCAAGTCTTGTTTGATCCTATATGGAAAAGTGAACCCAGAAATTGGTGAGATAAGAGGCAGGAATTAAGAATATCCTGTTGAAAGCATAATCTTGAGACTCTTTCCAAGATAAGAAAGATCTCATGCAGTTTCATTCCCTAAATCATGAGAAAGGATATTAGAAGGGATTTCTGGAAAAATCTTTCCATTCGACAGGGATAATCTCAAGGTTAGATTTGAAAGTTATCAAGTTCCTACGAACTTGAACACCTTTAGAGAAACTAATGTAAACCTTAAGTATTTTCAGATATATAGCAAGATTTTGAGTGTAATCAATGCCATTAAACTTATAATTTAAAGGTCATCAAAGATCATCACATGATAAGTACCAGAAACATCACATTTTCAGGCCTAGATAGCATATTCAGGTAATGTGATGGAGGAAACATCACATTTTCAGGCCTAGATAGCACTCTATGGCACCTGATACTCCAGGATCGATCCTCTGGTGTCTCCAGAAGATTGAAAATTCTGGAAACAAAAGATGACAGAAACCTACCAAGATTTGAAGATTTTTCTTGTTCACCAAGCTCGAACCCTGTATAAGGCAATCTTTTAGCATGATTTTGCAATATTTAGAGAGAGATCAGACTAGCACAAATCCCAGACCCTAATCTTCAGCCAAGACTGTGTGAGAGCTTTTCATATAAAGATCTCTACATAGATTCCATAAGGATTGAGAGAATTGAACCAAGACTCCAAAGCGAAGTTCAAGGAGTTTTAGAGAGAGAAAGCGACCCAGCTTGCCTCCCTCACTTCATACGCAAGGTACATGAAATCTATATCAATTCCAGGATTTGATATATACAATTTTCTTTCTTTGGGTCTCCTAAGACTTTGTAATCGCGGATCAAAGGTTTCCCCTTATTTGTATAAAGTCGAATGTAAATAAAATGAGTATGCCAAGCACCCGGAACTCTTCCCAAATCTATCTTTCAATAAAAGCACTCGGTATTTTTATGAATCAGGGGTGAAATTTTTTTTCTTAATTGCGTGCTTTCTCTAGTTTGTTTGAAATCATATTTCTTCCAAAATCTTCTTTAGTACACTTTTAGGCAAAATAGTCTTGAGTCAGCAAATTTTCATATTTAAGATGAAGAAGTTCAAAATAAGGAAAATTTATCAATGTAAATTTATTTGTTCCTTTTTCCGTTAAATACCAATATTTCACCCTGGTATGCATCTAAAGCTTGAAATCCATATAGGAATATATTTTTTTATTCATCATTTTTTCCGCCTCTTCTCCCATTCTTATAAAAACTTGAACAATACTGGCTGAGTCTACTTGAGATCTCAGTGAGTCGACTAGCCTCGGGCACCTAATGAGTCTTGAAGAGAGTTTAGGGTTTAAAACAATGATTTAGAGTGAGGAATGGGATGGTAAAGCAGTGGTAGGAAAGTGCCTTGAGATGTATATTATCTCACTAGAAATAGTCCAAAAGAAGTTTGGACTTTAGAGCGACAGAAATAGATATTCTAATCTGTAAAAGGAGAAATGTTGCTGGATGCAAAGCACCCAGCTACAAGATTAAGGTTGGAAGGTCAACTATAAAGTTGGTGCCGAAGCATAGAGTCCATGGCCACTCCTTCAATAGCCAAGGTTTTGAAGAAGCTGGGAACATTATCATAAATGGTCCTTATGGAGTCAAGAAATCTTATGCAGATCAATTGTACAACAAATCTTTGTTCAGGTAAAGGCGATGGCTCTTTTACAAATATTGTTGAGGTAAAGGTGATGGCTCTTTTAAAGGACTTCAAGTTATGTATACCACCGTTCTCTTGCCAAACAAGATTGAGTTCCCTAAACTAGGTTTGTGTGTGTTTGATACCACCCTTCATAGTACCATCACTACAGGAATGACTAGCCACCCATGACTTCATTAATTAGTAAAAAACAACAAAAAGCAATGACTCACAAATCTAACAACTCATACGTGCTGGGATCTCCCAACCTAGGTGGCCATCTAGCTCCCGAATCTTGCTCCCCCATCTCATGTAAGGGATCTTCAAGGGATCTCGATTTTTAAATTTCGAGGTCTAGATCCCCACTATTAGATATCTCGATCTCTACATTAATGACTAAGATAACGACCAAAATGACGAGTTTCAAGCCTGCTAGCAATGCTACTATACTTTTAAAATAAGAAAATTATTTTGGGCTCCCCTATTATTAGGAATTTAAGACTAGGTTAAGTAGAGTTTCTAGACACCCATCCTTTATTGAATAAAAAAGAGTACAACTTTCATATTATTTAATAATAAATTTTAAAGAATAGAATGTTTCAAATGACATCTAAAAACATCATCCTTCTTTGTTGAAAACTGAAAGTACAATTATTTGATTAACTTAATAATAATTTAAAAAATAAGAAAATTATTTTGGGCTCCTCTATTATTAGGAATTTAAGATTGAGGTTAAGTAGAGTTTCTAGACACCCATCCTTCACTCAATAAAAAAAGAGTACAACTTTCATATTATTGAATTAATAAATTTTCAAGGATAGAATGTTTCAAATGAAATCTAAAAACATCCAAGTATTCCATAATATTATTGAAATCTTTTACGATTAATTTATGTAACAATAAAACCATATAATAGTTTCCTTTGCCTGGATCATTCTATAGACCTTTTTACAACAATCATTTTATAAGTCTATGCATGTGAATCTCAATTCTGTGTTATCAAGACTTTGATCCCATGTTGATGAATCACGGCTTGGTGCACCTATGAACCCTGAGATTTGACAATGTGAAATCTGGATCCTATATAGTGGGGAGCGAGATTCCTAAATTAAGAGAGAGAGAGAGACTCTGTAAAGATCCCTTGTCCAGAGCATTCTCCACGTAGGGTCGAAGAATCTGGTAATGATGGCTCCATCTAATTTCCTTTTGATTTTACTTCAGTCCATCTATACATATGTACTTTGTATACAAGTGTGTGCATGCATGCGTGTGTGCACGTGGAGAGAGAGAGAGAGAGAGAGTGTGTCAGCATTGTAACCAGAGTATAGGACAAAGCCTGGCTTATGTGCAAAAGACTAAGATGCAAACCACAACCACAGTACGCCTGCGCACACACGCACAAACAAAGACAGAGAGATGTAACTGCAATCTGGAAGGACTAGCCAAACCCATGTGCAACAGCGTATGCTTCCAATCACAATATCCTCCAATTCGCAAGTCTTTCAATATGCACAAATGTCCAACCACTCATACCACAGATGATAACATCTAGTCCCTTAGTTAATCTAGTTTCTCCTTGTTCCAACTGCAATTTCTTTAATGTTAATCCAATGAAATTTCTAAGCATGTCAATCAATATTCAAATTAGAATCGAATTCCGTTAAATGCTAAAAAGAACCGTTTAGATAACTAAGAAAACAGCACTGATTGAAAGATATGTGTGTGGGTGTAGAGAAATACCTTAGTAGCTCTAGAAGTCATTGTTGAATCAACCACACCCTGTTCAGCCATTTCAGCTCGTGAGGAATCAGCTGTTGATGAAATATTCTCTGATGAACTTCGGGATGATGCAACCTCTATCACTGAACTACTTTTAACAGGTGATGATTGAAGAGGGAGCCTTGCCACGTGCTTTTGCTTCCCATCAAGCGATTGGAAAGCAATGACCTGGATCCTTCCAACCTAAAAACGTTTAACAGATATTTCAAATCAGATACAACAGTATGATACAAACGATTATAGGAAATCACAGTCTGTCAGGTCCTAACCGTCCATTCAAATGATGGTCACTGATGAAGAGAAAGTGACCAACATGTCAATGGACAGTGAACTGGTTGGACTATGATTTTTTCCAAAGTCGGTTGAATTATAGCAATACTTCCCAAGAAATTATGTGGCTACAACTCAACTATCCTCTACCCCACAGTATACTTACCTTACGTGCATCTTCACTGAAACAAGAGAATATCAAACCAATAAACCCAGCATCTAGAAGCTGGTACATTCCTTGAGTTCGCACATCTGCAGATGACACATCCCCAGAGTAAATCGAACTTAGGCAATATTTTTTACGAAATTTCAAAAAAGAGCAAAGGGACTCATGGAGGAAGTGCAAAAATTCAAGAAGAGAATTTCAAGCAAAGAAATTATTTAAGAAAATAAAATAAACCACTATGATGTGCATACTCAAGATATTATTTTTTTCTCTCTCTCTCAAAAATTGAGATTACATATTTTTTATCTCTATACTCAATAATTGAGATGATATATTAGTTAGGCAAATATAAAACTGAATTGGAAAGATGTTTCTGACGATGTTGATAATAAATTCCCTCACTCACTACTCAAACCAATCCACCCAATTCACCAACAGAAACCCAACAGTCCAACCACACTGAGTATGTACATGATCTTCCAGCATCACACACAGTCCTCTGCCACTTTCTCCCTCCATGAGAGAATTTCCGAAGAATAATTTCTCTAGATCCCTCCCTCCCTCCAAGAGACAATTTTCTAAGTATAACTTCACTTGATCAGTAAACATGAGACAACATGAGATTTGAAACCCCACAACCTGATGGGCAAGGATAAGAGCTGTAAGCCTGTAATCCACAGGGCTACAGCTTATAGATAATTATTTGTTTGCATTGCCTACAAATCGTGTATCCGAAGCCATTTTCAACAATATAAAGTTCCATCGTAACCAAAATGGGTCTCATAGTTTAGTTTGTCTCATAGAAAGCCTTATATTATATAGAAGCACCAAACTAGGTGACTTCTCTCAAAAAATGACAAGCCCCAAATCACATCTTACATCTTATACCATGTGAGGTTCTAGGTGGCCCCTAACCTCACTAATAATGGCTGCCACCCAATACAATGCAATCACAACCCTAAATTGAGAAAAAGGAAACCAACAGTTCTGTTCTCTGAGACAATCTTGGCCCCCTTTGACAAGTGATATAACCATTAATTGAAATAATACCACTGGGAATTGGACTCAACACAATTAATATTCTCAGTACTACATAATCTTCGGTGTTAGAGCAAGTTATTCCATGGGAGCTTGCTTGAATTCAACCATGTCAAATCAAATAATTCAAACCAATGGCTCTCACCTCTCCAAAAACCAAAGAGATGTTCTTCATTAAATAGATGCAAGAGATGGGGAATTTACAAGAAACTACGAATATTGTGGTGAAAAAAGCTGCTATAAATCAAAACTCCCCTCTAAAACCGATCCTAATTGTTTCCCTAATCACAAAAAACCATTCCCCATCATAATAGCTTCATTCCTAACATATTAAGACCACATATTCCTCAATCCTACTCAAATTATGAGACCTCAATATCCTCAAAACTCTGTTGGTATAAACTTTGTAGCGAGCTAGAAGGTCTCCTCCCATTTCAATTAGGAAATCTAATAGGAAACCCAACCCTAGTAAGAAATTCATAGGATACTAAACCACCTAAGAACCCCTATTCCAATTATGAAAGCTAGCTGTATTTGGACTTCTAATATATTCTCATATTACTTCAAACGATCTCCTCCAGAAGTCCACCAGAAGCACTATAATTCTCTAGGATTCAATTCCCATGGTTCCAACATCATTAACAACTTCAAAAAGTCCCCTCATATCAATCGTAAACAAAAGAAGCCCAAACAAGAAACCATTTCTATGAGTTCATTGAAAACTGGCATTAAAAATAATGAAAAAAATAGAACCTTAAAAGACAACAAATTATTTTAGGGGATGAAAACTTATGAAAGTAACAAAAAGTCCAACACGCCCTGCATCATAGATCTCATGAGTCAGTCTAAATTGGTGTACAAATGATACATACCTTTGTTGAGCTTTTCTAGAAAACTGAATCAATCATGCTCATTTTGGCCAGAAGGCTCTTCCTGATAAATAACAATTATATTCATAGAGGTGTATTCTATTCCACAGATTTTGAGGGGGCAAACACTAGGTAAACAACAGAGAAGAGAACTATGGAGGAAGCAACACATATTAGAGACAGTCTTGACTGGGAAAAGTTAGGGACAGATTTGCTCCCCCTTATCACAGATCAATGATTTCAAAGAAGAGCTCATTCAAAGATGAAAATGAACATGACAAGAAACACAAAGTCGAGGGGAATAAGGTCGAAAGCACATACATACCTTATGATCATCAACATAACCAAACAAAAAACAAATTTTGTGGATAAGGGGACATAAAGCAAAGCATCCAAAAGTATGTATGAGATTGTAGCTAGAAGGATGACCAATAAGTGGAAGTTATGATTGGCCATAGAGCTTCTCCCTGGAACAATTTAAGCACATCAACATCATTAATTATGGAATGGGATGTTTTTTTTTTTTGAAGAACGTTAACATTGTATTACTGAGACATTGTATTACTCAAAAAAAAAAATTCTCCAAAAACCTTTTCTCAAAAAAAACAATTTCTCAAAAAAAAAATTGTATTACTGAGACAGTAATGGTTAGAATGGGAGAAGACCGAGAGATTATGGAATGGGATGTTTCAACAACATGCCTTCACCTCTTGGTTTAACCACTTTTAATGGGTCATATGAAGCAAGAGCTTATATTGACAAACCAACCTCAGATCTAGAAAGTAATTTTGAAAACTATTAGAAATGTACTTTCCTCCTCCATCAGAATTATATCATTTCTCTTTGAAAAGCATCAATATATTTGTGAGTAATTAGAGAGCTTCAGCAAATTGAATTTGTATTTGACCAAATCCAACCATACCTTGGAAAAGATGTCAATGATTGCAAGGTAATTAGAAAAATCCCCCCCCCCTTTTGAAACAATAAATTATGTCCGTCAAACACCATAATGAAATATCTTCAAAATGGAAGTTGTTTAATTTACTCTGGTCAAACAAAAGAGCTTGCCAACTAACAGCGTACAACTTTTAACATCATAGACAGTGGACATTGCAAACCAAAACTAGATAATAACTTTGATGTCACAGACTCGAAGTCAAAATCTGCATTGTTTAGTTCTTTAAGAAAATTGCAACAAGGCACTATGTTAAGAGATTTCACTGTCAGAGGAAGATGGTACAGACTGCAAACTGCTTTTGAAGGGCATAAATGTCCACCCAGTTATCCGCCTGGGATGATTTAAAGATCATTTTGAACGCCTCTTCAAGATCTACAACCACTTTTCTGTCTTTGGCCCCTTCCACTCCATTATCTCCCCCTCCTTTCTGCCTCATTACCCTTTTCTCTCTTTGGTTCTCTCTCTCTCTCTATCTGAAATATTCTCTATCGATAAGCCCTATTTCCTCCTATTTTGCAAAGAAGCTTCCTCCTCCTTAAACAAAAAATATGTCCTAATTTTGATCGGGACCAGAAAGGCTACAACCAGCATTCATTTTCTCAACACAACCAGAGAAAGAGAGACAAACAAATGCTCCAAAAGAGGAGAGAGGGGGGGTAAGAGAAAGAATAAAGCCCATTAGTTGATAATCAGAAACTCACTTTCATAAAGGTGGTACAGGTATTGGAGCCAGGAGATAGAGAGACAGGAGTGGGGTGTCCCATACTTTCAACCGGTGTATAGGTATCCCTTAACACAGTTACCGGGATCTCCCTACTTGCCAGCGATCCCATGCCCTCGAAGCTGGACCTTGGGTGGATCATGCTCCCATATGGGGTGAACACTATCCCAATCCCTTAGGGATCAGCCAATGTAAATCACACCCATATTACCTTGATTATTTATAAGGAAACAAGTCTTAAATGCATCTCCATTACAAAAAGAAAGTAATTATGATGCAAAATCATGGTCTGCACATTTTTCAAAGAGAAATAAAATGCATTTACTGGATGGGTCATGGGCCTTTAGAATTTATCATGCATCTCAAAAAGGTGGGATTCGGCTCCCCAACATGTTGGGATCAAGATCCCCAAATTCAGGGTGTACGGAGAGCAATCTCAATCATAGGGAGCTTCTAGCCTATGACAATCCCACACTCCCAATCCCAACAAACTATGTCCCACAACCCACTTTGCAAGGAGCGAAATCATGACTACCTTTCTACACCATCAATTTCAATGGATGGTGTAGTCACAGCAGCACCAGAACATTTCACACACGCATACAGACAATGCATCTGCATATGTATATACCAATGAGTCTGCTATGCCTATATGTACATACATCAAGAGCATGAACAAAACATCCTAGCACAAAAACCAAAGAGTAAAAATGATCCAAGTATAGTCATCCTACTGATACATGGTTATACAAAACTCCATTATGTAGCATTAGATCAGCTATATTAACCAAATGACCCATCTTAACAATATGGGTTTATCACAATGCACCATGTGAGTGGATTCAGTTCCCCTACGGCTTATCACTCATTAGGTAGTCTTTCGGTAAAAACACTCTCGTGTAACAATATTACCTCAAAGTATAGAAAAGTTCAGGGGCTGTCACATTTGAAACCAAAATGCCAAATGGGTGGAAAGATCAAAGAGGCAGGCTGTTCACCTCAAACCTCAAAATATCATTGTCACAAGCACTGGCAAACACATGTCACACGAAAAGATCAAGACAACACAAAGCAATATGGAGTGTTTCAAATGCTACTTAATGGACGATTAGATATAATTTACCACAGCTGAAAAGAAGAACCCTTTAGTGTACAATGTATCTCAAGAAAAATGTCTACTAAAAAGATTTGGTGCATAGGATGGAAATTTATAAGATTTTCAAAAGAACATCAAGAATTAAAGCTTATGAATGGTGTACTCCATTGCAAATAGTCATGTAAAAACAACATAAAATTAAATGGCTTGGGCTGTCCAATCTGAGTAGCTCAGAAGAGTCCGAGTGGCCTTGTCAAATAACGTATGAGTCCAAAAAGGGCTAAAAATTGCAAAACAAAACACAAAAAAAATCTATATAAAAACAGTAAAAAGCAAAAGTTATAAACAAAATTAAAAGTCAACGAAAACTAGAAAAAAGTATATAGAAGATTGGAATACGACAAAAGTACAAGCCACCAATTCTTTTTCCAGCTTGGAATCATCTAAAGAGGTCTATGGTCTGATATGGCTATTTATCCTTATCCTTACTCCTGTAGAAAGGATCACAATAGGGGCATTAGTGATTGTGTCGATAGAACGAGAAAAATCTACAAGGATTCAACAACACATTGGACCTGAATACGCCGGTCCTGTGGGGATTCTTCAAGCTATAGCAAATGGGACCAAATTACTTTTCAAAGAGGATCTTCTCCCATCTAGAGGAGATATTCATTTATTCAATATCATTATGTAGTGGTCAATATGGAAAGCTAGAAGATTTCATAATCCTGTATTATCCATTTATTCCCTCGGGTAAAACCCAATATAAGAGTAATTTTAGGAACCCAAATTTTGGAGATGTAACCTCTTCAACCCTAGACTAACTTCCGTAAAAAAACAAAAAACAAAAAAAGATCTAAATAGAAATTTCTATATGCTGGAAGAAAAGAGTAATGTCTCAAGATTAAACAGAGACCATGCAACATTTGAAGGGTAAAATCTAAGTGTCACAAAACTCGAATAATTCAATCTTTTTTTCCTTAAGAAAATAATCATCTTAGTGATTCTTAGGTGGTTCCCAACATTTCAAACTAAAAAATCTCCCAATAGGTCTTTTGACTCGGGGGATAAATGCACAGTGTGCTCACACGAGTGCTCATATGGAAAATTTAGATATATAGCTTGAAACATTTCAGAAAAATCCAAAAAATAGAAAAACTGAGTATTTAATCAAAAAAATTCATAGATACCATTACAGATATAATAATAATATAGAAACATATTTATACATTATTTATTAGTGATTAATAAAAATATATAATTTTTTTAGGCCTTTTTAACGTAACCAACTTTGTACCTTGAACTCGCCTTGGCAAGGTGCCGAGGCTGAGTAACTTGGCCGAATCTGAGTTGTTGAATAGAGTTTTCAAACATCGTGTACAGATAAAAGTAAATAGGAGGGCTCAAAACATTGAACCTATAAGCCACAAGGTAATTTCAAAAAGCAAAACTCACATATAATTCATCAGCACACATTAGAGAAAATGAAATGAAAGCAATATCATCTCAAACTGGGAAAAAACTATTCAATAGAATCTCCAAAGATATAACCAACTTCAATCAAAATCATATCCTTCTCTCTCTCTCTCTCT
>NW_006498192.1:711398-723520 GCF_000471905.2 Amborella trichopoda
CGTACTTAGGTCGTACGTTACCGTTACCTTACCTACCCTACCTACTACTAACGTAACCGACGGAGTACGTACTCCTACCCACCTTACTTCCTACTCTCCTACGATTCTACTCTCCCTCCTCTCTCTCTCTCTCTCTCTCTCTATGATTCAAATATTTCCTCTCTCTCTGTGCTCTCTGATTTCAATGTTCCTCTCTATGTGTATCTCTATGATCTTCATTGAATTTTGTTTTTTTGGTCCCGTTTTATTTGTTTTCAAGAAATCACGTTTTTAACGGTATTATGAAAAATACATGTTGTTTTGACGAACTTTTAAAAAAACCGGCAATTGAAATATTTTCAAAAAATTCGGCGAGTAATCGTCGAATAGCTAACTATGCTCTCTCCACATTTAAAATTGTAGCATTTCTCTCTCTTTTTTAGTGAGCCTAACTCCTCTCTCTCTATCTCAATGTGTTCTCTCTCTCCATTTGCCTTTCAACGTGGTTTCTCTCTCAACTTGAAGTCTCCCTCCCACATTTAAAATTTTATTAGAAATGCATTCAATTTTTTTGAAAATAATCATTCATTAGAAAACCTATTAGATATATATGGAAATTTTGTGAAACTGATCTTTCATTAGATATGCACCTCTATTTATGACTTCTCTCTCTTTTTATATTTAAACCACAACCTTTCCTCTCTCTCTCAATGTGGTCTCTCTCTCTCAACGTGGTTGCTCTCTACATTGGCTAAGCTCATCAATGCAACTAACATGATGGTAACATGCATATTTACATTAAATAAAATACATATTTGTATTGGTCTTTTTTTAATTTTAATTATTTTTTGTTTTTTCTTGATTCTATATTAGATATTATGAAAACCGCATGCCAAGGCTAATCATTGAGAGCATTGAAATGAAGTAAGTTCTTACAGGGTTAGATCTTTTATTTGTTTTTTTTTTTTCCTTTTAAATATGCGTAAATTATTTGGAG
The DNA here is from genome assembly GCF_000471905.2 of Amborella trichopoda. Next base: position 712,375 of record NW_006498192.1, read on the forward strand.
TGCAAAAATTTGGGATTTTCTATGTTTATGGCATATATAATTTTATTTTGAGTAATTTTTTATGGCACATATGATTTGAGTACTCGTATTGCATGAATGCATTTTTAAATGCTTATAGTCATCTTGATATAGTACGATCATCATAGCAGTGCAGTGCACATATTGTCAAGCAAAATAATATTGCAACATAATATTATCTTCTATGTTATAAAGAGATTTGTTTATGTAATTTCATATTTCAGTCCTACGTGCAACACACGTTATCCATAATTTTATTTAGGAGGTTTGATGCATCTTAAAATTCTTATGAAAAATTTACATTTTAAATTAATGAAATTTGATTTAAAAATGTTTTAACTTTCTTTTAAATTTTTTTTGCATATCATCATTTCAAAATTTTAAATATAGTTTTATGAACTATAAACTTTAGAATATTAGAAACTATTTTTTTTTCTTTACTACAATGTAGAAATTCAACTTTGTATCTTTTAGAAATTATTTAATAAATCTATATTTTATAGTGTGCTGTTTAAAATTTATTAAAATTTATGATTAGTTTTTATATTTTCACTAGGGACTTTTATTTTTTATGTATTTTTATATTTTATTCTTACGTACAACGCACGGAATCCAATTAGTGCCAAAAATGACCTGGACAGAAAAAATAGTGGCTTAGGGCTTGCAACGGAATGGGCTTAGGCTGGGCCAACTCCAGCCCTAGCCTGGCCCTGATCCCCATAGGGAGTGGCCTAGGTCTCGTCCAGCCTTGACAAGGCCAAAGAGGCCATGACCCTATCTAGGCTAGGCCATGCTAGATTGAAAAAATATAGACAAGGAACAAAAGGGTCATGATAAGCCAAATTGGACTACCCCTAGCCCTAGCCCACAGCCTTAGTCCTTGGAGTCCAAGGCTTGAACCGGCTTACATAACACTTTTTGTAGCCCAAACCCTAATTTTTTGAGGCCAAGGCAACTGGCCCATTGCCACCCCTAGGGTGGTCCTAGAGAGAAAAGGGTGGATGGCAGCGAGTACTAAGAGTAGCATATATATTATGCTCTCCGTGTGCACCCCTGGCCCTCATCATATGATTATTGGATCGTCCATTTACATCAACAAAAATATTGGATCATACTAAATTTTCAAGTATATTCATAGTTCAATGAAATTATTTTTTTTATTTTTTTTTATTTTAGTCACTTAGTTCATGAGGTTGCATCACCTAAAATTTGAGATCCTAAAAATACTCTTTAAGGCTAAGGCTTGAATAACCATTCAATGCAATATTTATCCCTAGGCGATTTTTTTTTTCAAGTATAGCCATAGGTTAGATCTTCACATATATTTATCTATTTTGAATATGGAAACTTGTTTCATGCGGGCTGGACTGTATTTCTACAATATGCAGTCCAAAGGTATAAAGCAAGGATGCAAATAGGTGGTCTATCTAAAAACAATTGTAACTTACGGTCCAAATGTTTTCTTAATATAATTATTATTTCAGATGCAAATAGTTGGTCCATTTAAAAACAATTGTAACTAATGGTCCAAATATGTTATTAATATAATTATTATTTCTAGTTTTCAATTTTTTTTTCTTTTTCATATTCATGATGTCCATGTCAAAGATTAAATATTCTCTAAAATATAGTATCAAATTATATTTTGAAAATATATTTTTTGCCAAGTCAACATTTATACAATATGCGGGCTGACCACATAAAAACAATGCCCTTTGAACATAACCATAACAATCCAAGAAACAATTTTTTTTTCACGCATTCTATCAAATGCGTTTCATGCCTCTTTCAAGTTTATCAATAATAGTATCTTGACAATGTAGTTGTAACTCCTCAATCGCCATGTCCGCCCAAATCTCACACCCTAGACATGACATTGTCTATTAAGTTACATGAATAAAAACAGTGAGTTGGCCAAATTTTAGCCATTGGATTCTTTTGAATCCAACTGTTGAGATTAAGACATACTTTATAATCGAATTTGAAAACCCTCAAATCTTTGCCTTTGTGCACCTCTATCTCCCGCTCTTCTCTCCTCAATGCTGCATCTCTCGTCATGTCCTACCTCTCTCTACCAGCATGCTCTCCTCTCCCTTCACTCCCCTCACTCTCCTCTCGTTTTCTCCTCCTGTCCCTCTCTCCTCAATCTTCCTTTCCCCATCATCGCTCCTAATTCTCTCTTTCTCTCTTCTTCCCTCTCCAAACTTTCTCTCTCTTCTTTCCTCACTCATTTTTTTCCTCCATCTCTCTCTCATTGCTCCCAAAAAAAAGTGGTGTATGTACTTTCTCTCTTTCTCTCGTGGAGAAAGGCACGAGAAAATTTAATGAAGAAGCCACTTTGTGCCAAGAACAAAGTCTTGACACGTTTTTACTATGCAATAGCTGGTACAACTTTGAGAATCAATGGACGATAAATATAAACGAGTTAGTTTGTATCTATTTCAGGGGCTTTTGGTGTAGAAAGTGCGATTTTACACCAGTTTTCTTGCATTTTTTCTATCATTGAATCAATAAATAATGCATATGGGATTATTTATGTAGAGATGGCGGGCATTTGTTCTTTAATTTTATTTATTTATGTAGAGATGGCTTGTGACCATTGCTTTATTATTTTATTCTAGGTTTGGGAATTTATACTTTGCGGTTTGCATTGCTTGGCTTTTTTTTAAAAAAAAAAAACTTTATGTACAACTTTGTTTGAGTTTCTTTGGAAGAATGAGTTGTTTTAATGGGAGGTATCTTTTTTGTATTACGACTTTCAGATTTTTAGGAAATTCTTGAGTAATTTGCATTGAATTTAAGGTAAAAACTTGCAGCACTACAATATCACGATTTTGAGAAGGATTTTTTAGAAAAATCCCCAGAAATTACAAGCTATTGCCAAAATTTTTTAGAAGTGTGATATTTTACTGTTTATTGAATGTTTTTGGGGTGTTTTCGTTTGAAGAATGAGTTTAATGGCATCCAACTATTAAGGGGTATCTGTTTTGTGTTAAGGCTTAGAGATTTCCAAGAACTTATACAATGTTCTTGGTGAGTTTAACCTAAAAATATTGCTGCAATGGAATTCAACTGTTATTTTTTAGTGATTTTTCATAAATATCTTGAGAAATTGGTAGTTCCTGCCAAGTTTTATTTTGGATCCTTCAATAGCATTTATTGGATATTTGTAAAATTATGGGGAGCTTAAAAAATTATTCAGTATGTGAAACTTGATTAATTTTTAGTTTTTAAAACTTGATTGATTTGAGTTATTACCAGAAGTTTTGAGAAGTGTGATTTTTTATTGTATATTGAATGCTTTTGGGGTGTCTTCTTTTGATCAATGAGTTTAATGACATGCAACTATTAAGGGGTATCTATTTTGTATCAAGGCTTAGAGATTTCCAAGAACATGTACAATGTTCTTAGTGAGTTTAACCTAAAAATATTGCTATAATGGAATTCAACTGTTATTTTTTAGCGATTTTTCATAGATATCTTGAGAAATTGGTAGTTCATGCCAAGTTTTATTTGGCATTTATTGGATATTTGTAAAAATTTTGACGAATTTCTTTTATGGTTTGTGCAGGAAGTTTCTTTGTTTTATTTTCTTCCATCATTGGGAAACTCCTAAATTTTTTAAGCTCCCCAATATTTTATTGGGAATTTTTTATTGGTTAGAGATTTCTTTCTAATTGTGGTGCACGCAGTAGGATTCTATGAAGTTACATAGAGCTTAAGATCTCGTTTTGGAAAGATCGATTCACCCAATAGAAACACATCTCTTTTTTATCGTGGTAAGTAGTAAGTGAACTCCACAAGACTGTAGTCTGCACACTAGAAAAAGAGGTATAACAAGTGGGGTACCTAGTTTTTGGGGTTAGGATTTGCTAGAGAGAAAGAGAAAGGTACCTGGTTTTTTTGGTTAGGATTTGCTAGAGAGAGAGGTACCTATTTTTGGGTTAGGATTTGCTAGAGAGAGAGAGAGAGAGAGAGAGGTACCTGGTTTCTTGGGCTAGGATTGCTTTTCTTTGGTTCATGGTTCATGGTGATTGTGCTTTATACTTTAGGTGTTATGGTGCTTGTGATGGACTGGTTTTTTGCATAAAGATTTTTACATTTTCCTTTACTTTGATATTTTTTGAAAGGCCATGTCAAGTTGATATTCTCTTAAAACTTATTATCTCTCTACAACCTCTTATCTTATATGTGTTCGGAAAATTTAAAAACTGCAAAGTCCTCATAGAAATAATGTTTCCTGTACAGGTTAATATTGCATATATATTGTCATGGATATTGACAAAGATCAGAGTTATGCCGTCACCAATGATGTTGTCAGTTACAGTTAGATGAATTATTGGGACATTACTCCTATTGTAGGTGAGGATGAGAATACAGTTGAAGATTTGGTGGAAGCTTCTCATTATGTCAATGATGATGTTAGAATGATAGAAAATTCTATGGTAAAAGTTTTAACTAAATCTAATGAAAATTTGAAGTTTGAACCATTTGAAGGAATGAAATTTGAATCTCAAGAATTTGCGAAGGAGTTCTATAATGAATATGCTAGGCGGGTAGGTTTTAGTATGCATGTCAGTACCCTTTCTTATACACATGATGGCAAATGCTAGAAGATTTGTTGTTCAAAACAAGGATTTCAAGAGAAGAAATATATGGACAATGAAAATAGAGTTAAAAGACCACGTGCAATTACTTGAGAAGGGTGTAAGGCAATGATGATGGTTAAGAAAATTGATAATGGAGAATGGGTCATTACGAAGTTTATGAAAGATCACTACCATTTACTAGCTAAGCCCGAAGAAGTTCAATATCTACGATCACATAAGAAGATGACCGACACGACACAACATATTATAGGCACATACACCAGTGTAGGATTACATATGTGCCTTATAATGTATGTGCTTAGCCAAAAAGCGGGTAGAGTTGACAATATTGCATTCAATGATCGTCATTGTTGAAATCACAAAAGAGATTTGAAAAATGAGATATTCAACTTGCCCCTGAATACTTTAGAAATATGGAATTTGAGAATCTTGCATTTTTCTATACGATGCAAGTAGATGAGAATGGACGTTTGACTAGAATATATTTGGGCTGATACTAGATCAAGGACGAACTATCAATTTTTTAGAGATATTGTTGTGTTTGACACAACTTATTTGAAAAACAAGTATCGAATGCCTTTTGCCTCATTTACAGGAGTAAACCACCATCGTCAATCTGTATTATTTGGTTGTGTTTTACTAGTTGATGAAAGTGAAGAGCCATTTGTTTGGCTATTTAAGACATGGCTTGAAGCAATATCTGACCATCATCCAACTTCAATTATCACTGATCAAGATCTTGCCATGAGAGTAGCCATCAGGCGAGTATTTCCAAATACTCGCCATTACCTTTGCTTATGGCACATTTTGAAGAAAGTACCAGAGAAGTTGTCTCATGTATATGTGAACATGGAAAACATTTTAGTGATAATTTTCACAAATGCATCCATAACTCTTAGACAATACATGAGTTTGAATCACGTTAGCAAACAATCATTGATCACTATAATTTAAGAGAGAATAAATGGCTAATCAGAATGTATGGCATTCGTGAGCAATGGCTTCCGGCATTCATGCGCAACACCTTTTTTGCAGAACCAATGGAGTGAGAGTTGGCTATGTAAATGCAAAAAGCAATCTAAAAGAATTTGTTGAGAATTACTTACATTAGATAGTCGGTTTAGAAAGGAGAGAGATGCGAACTTTGAAACAATTTGCAAACATCAAGTTTTGAAGACTTATTTTCCAATAGAGAAAGAAACAACATGCATATATACCAAAGTAATGTTTGACAAATTCCAAGAGGAATTGTGTCGCAGTATTGAGTATGTTGTGATCAAATTAGAGAATGATGGGGAAATCATTGTATTTAAAGTCTCAAAATATGATGAAGAGAAAATTGTATTCATTGTTATATTAAATGTACCTAAAATCAAAGCAACTTGTAGTTGCCAATTGTTTGAGTTCGTTGGATTACTTTGTAGACAGTTTTAATTGTTCTCATAATGAAAAATATTTTTAAAATCCCACCTTGTTACATCTTGAAGTGATGGACAAAAAATGCCAAAGAAGGGTGTGTAATAGATAAACATTGTCATACAATGCAAGTTGATTTGCATGAATCCTTGACTGTGCGATACAATGAAGTGTGTAGAAAGGTGATAAACTTTGCAAAGAATGAAGCTATGTACAAAGAAACATTTCAGGAAGCAATGTGCATTCTTGATGAGGGCTTGAAGTGAGTTGTATTGTCAAAGAAAATATTGATAAAACACTTTAACAAGGTAGCCCAAAAGATTCCCAAGTTTTGCAACTAAATGTCAATGTAAGTGAAGAAGTTAATTTAATAAACAATAAGATAGTGCTTGACCCCCTACCAGTGAAGACAAAAGGGAAGCCTCCTAAGCATCGGTTGAAATCCTTCTTGGAGAATGCATAAAAAAATGATACGAAATGTACCATGTGTAAAGGTAGTGGTCATGTTAAGAGGAATTGCCCAACTTTGAGGAGTATACTGAATACTGAAGAATGCAAATCAAAAGGTTTTTAAACTGACCCATGTTTTAAATCCATCATTTTCAATTGTTAATGAATTTGTAATTAATCTCTCTCTCTCTTTCCCTCCCCCCTGTCACCTTCAATTAATTAGCATTTTGTTTGTAACAGATTCAGGTGACAATCATGCTCATCATGTTGAAGAGTATTGGAGAAGTTGCATTAGTAATTATTGGTAATTAAGGATTACTGCATTGTTAATTATTCTTATAAATTGGTTTTGTGATCTCAAGTGTAAAATCCAATTGCATGTTGCAGGAAGTTGCTCTTTTGGTGATATCTTGGTCTCATGAAAGTCAGCTTATCAAGATGAACTGAGGGATCTCTCATTAGCATCACTTCTTGTTCTCAGGAAATTGCTTTTTTAATGGAACTTGTGATCTCTCATTAACACCACTTTTTGTAAACAATGCTACCTCAAGCACCATTTTTTTGTACATGTTGTCATTTTCTAAGGGGTGCTTTATTTTATATAGAATGTTGCCTCAAGCACCATTTTTTGTATGCGTGGCCTTTTTCCATGGGACCTCCAACAAATGTAATTTTGGGCTAAATAAAATACAATCCAAAGTTATTGCATTGAATAGTTTCTCTAAGTTTCAATCGTATGGCTTTGATAATGAGCACACAAGGATTTGAACAGTTGGGGTCTCTGATGATTGGCATGCAACATAAAGGGGGCGAGAAATGCCAATTCTATTATACTTAACTTTGAATTGGGTGCTGAGTGGATCATTGATTTCAACGAACACCATTCTATACAATTTTGAACAATTGTTTTCTCATTTTTTAGTGTTATTTTAATTCCTCTCAAAATCTTGTTAGTTTGGTGGTAAACTTTTTGTAAGTCAATTAAATGAATCAATAGATGAGAAGCTTACCATATATTTTGAGTTGTCACTCAATACCGTAAGATGATTTGTGATCCATTAAATTTATGATAAGATCTGTCTGTCTCTTACTCACTCACTCACTCTCTTTCTCCTCTCTCTCTCTCTCTCTCCATATTGTGTGGAGCATCATTTTGTTTTATGTCTAGAACAATCTTCTCTCTCTCTCTCTCTCTCTCTCTCTGTTCATGTTGTGCAAAGTATCATCATGTTTTATGTCTAGAACAAATACCCCAATTTCTTCAAACTATCAGCTAAATCTGATTTTCTTTATATTGAATTGTATGTAATAGTATAATGAAATATGGTTTGTCACATCTAGGGACCACACAATGAATGTACACTTCATGAAATGGAAAATTTGTTTTAATCAAAACCACAAAGTACACAGTTGGAGACAGAGTGGTTCATTATAGAAGCCATATGAAATTGAAACTTGGATTGTCATATGTAGGGACCACACAATTGCATGAATGAAATTCAAGTTGTAAAGAACATAATAATCTAAATAAAAATATATTGATAAGAAAGCTTCTTTGCAATGAAGTACCGAAACATAATTTAGGCTAATTGCCGTTATTGGGATGAAATACAAGAAAAGAAAGGGCAAATTTTTTAGTCATTTCTCTAAAATACTGCAAATGTAGATTTTCAACACATGCTTCTTAGAATCCTCCAAGAGAGAAGCTTGTGTGCATGTGCCCTCTTTCCTTTTCAATACATGCTTCCTAGAAATCCCTTACAAAGCCTTGCTCTAATATTGACAAAATTCCTTAAGAGACTTACTTAATGGATTGGTTTGGAAGAGGACCAACCTGATCATGGTTGTCACATGCAACCAAAAAATTGATATCATCATGAAAGAACACTCGATAGCTTTTCTTAGATTCCACCTTGACAACTTCCACGACAAGCAGATACAAGTATTTGGCCTCTTTTCTTCGCTTTGAGTTTCTTTTCTACCTTCCATGCTTGAACCAGTCTGTTTTTTTTTTTTTCACTTCAATGGTTGTTGAAGCTTCAAAATCTGAAATTTTAAGATCGAGCAGTTTTAACGACAAATATCAGTAGAAAAAGATCATGAACCATAGTATGGACATTCCTCATCAACTATGAGAAAAATAACTGATGCAACGATTGTGATGACATTACTATATTCAAAGAAATTGGCCAAGCAAGCTTAATTGTCTAATTTTTATTCTTGTATTCATATTAAAACAAGTGTAGGATGAAATTCAATCCCAAAGCCATTTCAGACTCTTGCTCTGCAATAAGATCAGTTATATCTAATTCAAGTTGTTTGATTCTAAGTTCAATATGCTCACCCCCACAAACACTGTAGCTCTTTTTATAGTGTGCATACTACAATCTTGTGGAGTTCACCCACGAACCACGATCTAAATGAAATGTATTTATGTTGGGTGAACCAATCTTTCTAGCGAGATCTTAAACTCTATGTAACTTCATAAAATGCTACTGTATGCACCACAATTAGAAAGAAATCTCTTACCAATAAAGAGTTCCTATGAAAATAATAGGGAGCTTAAAAAATTTAGGAGTTTCGCAATGATGGGAGAAAATAAAACAAATAAACTTCATGGACACACCATAAAAGAAAATCGACAAAGTTTTTACAAATATCCAATAAATGCATTGAAGGATCCAAAATAAAACTTGGCAGGAACTACCAATTTCTTAGGGTATTTATGAAAAACTGCTAAAAAATAACAGTTGAAGTCCATTGCAGCAATATTTTTAGGTTAAACTCACCAAGAACATTGTACAAGTTCTTGGAAATATTTAAGCCTTGACAAAAAATAGATACCCCTTAATAGTTGCATGCCATTAAACTCCTTCTTCAAAAGAAGACACCCCAAAAACATTCAATAAACAGTACAAAATTACACTTCTAAAAAATTCTAGCAATAACTCAAATCAATCAAGTTTCACATACATAATAATTTTTTAAGAAATATCCAATAAATGCATTGAAGGATCCAAAATAAAACTTGGCAAGAACTAGCAATTTCTCAGGATATTTATGAAAAATCGTTAAAAAATAACAGTTGAATTCTATTGCAACAATATTTTTAGGTTAAACTCACCAAGAACATTGTACAAATTTCTGGAAATCTCTAAGTCTTGACACAAAACAGATACCCCTTAATAGTTGCATGCCATTAAATTCATTCTTCAAAAGAAGACACCCTTCTAAAAAATTCTGGCAATAACTCAAATCAATCAAGTTTCAAAAACTAAAAGAAACTAAAAATCATGCAAACTCAAAAAACGAAGAAAAAATCTGAAATAGACACACCTAGTTTTAAATTATCAGACTGATTTTCTTCCAAAAATTCAATGTTTTTTAAAATCAAGAAGCTCAAAAAATTTCGCATCCAAAAAATACAATACCTGATTTAACTTGGATTTCATATCCTTCCAATTTTTAGTGCCACCATGATTCGCATAATCTTCTACATGTGCAGGTATTTGGATATCACGCTTTAGCTGCTTCAATTGACATTGAGATGGTGAGAGGGTTTGAACTTATTTTGATTCGTACGTTTTCGAAGGTTCTTCAATCTTTACAAGTTGATTGATCCATTTTGAGGTATTTTGTAGGTTCATCCAATAATATTCATAGTGGTTCGCAGAAATCAACTACTTGTATCTTTGCGCTTTGCATCACAGAGAAATAGGTGGATGCTGTGAGAGGCATCTTGCTCTGCATCACAGAGATATAGGTGGATGCAGCGAGAGAGAGTGTAGTTGGAGAGAGAGCCTCATATTAGGAGAGAGAGCCTCATATTAAGAGAGAGAGCATGAGGCTCTCTCTCCGATCTTGCCTTGGATTGGTGGGAGATCATTGCTTTAGGGTTTTTGCCTCATAGAGAGAGGGCGAGAGTTTAGGGATTTAGATGTTGAAGAGGGCGACAACTCGGTTTGACTATTGAAGAAAGGGAATGAGGGACAATGGAATTTGAATTTGAATTTGAATTTAAATTTAAAATTAAAAATGATTATTCAAATGGATATTCAAGTACCAATTTCAGCTGTTGGGTTTAGTTTGATCTAGTGGGTGCCAACTCATCTCATCATAGTATAATACAACAGTTGCATCATATCACTTCTCAATCACTTGTGGTCAATATTTGGGGGTCATCGTTTCATCATAGTATAATACAACGGTTACATCATATCACTTCTCAATCGCCTGTGGTCAATATTTGCGGTTCATCATTTCATTATAGTATAATACAACGGTTGCATCATATCACTTCTCAATCACCTGTGGTCAATATTTGGGGGTTGTATGGAGGATCATCATAATATAATACAACTATTGCATCATATCACTTCTCAATCACCTGTGGTCAATAGTTGGGTGTGGGTTGTATGGACGATCAAAACAATCACCTGTGGTCAATATTTGGGGGTTGTATAGTGGATATTATATCACTTCTCAATCACCTGTGATCAATATTTGGGGGTTGTATGGAGGATGGGTTGTATTGAGGATATTATATCACTTCTCAATCACCTGTGGTCAATATTTGGGGGTTGTATGGAGGATCAAAACATGAACTGTTTGATACTATAGAGAGAGAGAGAGAGAGAGAGAGAGAGAGAGAG